>CM040629.1:10512553-10531646 GCA_022817965.1 Solanum lycopersicoides
ACAGTCAGTGGACTTGCCAAATTGAGATTAGGAAAGTTTCCTAATTTGGATTAGGAAAGTAAATGATCTTTCCAAATTTGGATTAGGAAATTCAGTGAGATTTTCAAATTTGGAATAGGAAAGTTATGCCATAACAGGTTGCAACCTTTCAGAACCTGTTCTTCTTGCCTATAAAATACCATTCATTCTTCAGATTATTCACTTACGAATTTTCTGATCTTCTTATTCTTCTTCTGCACACATTTTTCCTTCGTGTACTTTCCTGCTGTGGATACTAGGGGAATACTTTCCTTAAGGGGACACTGTGATTTCAGTGGACTTGATCTTTTTCTGATTTAAAAGATTTTTCCAGATTCTGGTACGTTTTTACATATTTTTAGTTTTTGTAAATTAACTTTCTGTTCATCTCTCTTACTGGTTCTATAAATTTCAGCTACTTCATGTTTCTGACCAATTTATTAGAATCAGTAATTTCTGGTTTTATAACACAAATTGACAACAATCTTAAGGAAATTATTTATATATTTTTTTTGAATCTGTGTTTCTGGTGGAGAAAAAAAAATCGTGATTTTATACTCCTTTAAGTCTGCAATTATAATTTATTGCTTACTAAGACTGTATCAATTTTTGTTTATCAGAAATGGCAAACAATGGTGTTACAGTGGCTGTTGCTGCACCAACCGAACTGTTGTACCACAAGCAGAAACCGGGTAAATTCACAGGTGTGAATTTTAAAAGTTGGCAGCAACGAGTATTTTTCTGGCTTACCACTCTTGGTCTGCAGAAATTTACAAGTGAAGATACTCCATGCCTGCTGATGATAGAGAAAAATTCATGATTATTGAAGCATGGAACAGGCAGACTTATATGTAAAGGCTACATTTTGAGTGCTTTAGAGGATCTTATATATATATATAGTGCAATAACAACTTCAAAAGAGTTGTGGGATGCACTTGAGAATAAATATAAGACAGAAGATGCATGCTTCAAAAAGTTTGTGGTCGCAAAGTTTTTAGACTATAAAATGGTAGATAGTAAAACTGTTGGATCACAAGTGCAGGAACTTCAATTTATTCTCCATGATATGATTGCTGAAGATATGGTAGTAAATTAAGCTTTTCAAGTGGCTGCAATGATCGAGAAGTTGCCTCCTTCGTGGAATGATTTCAAGAATGATCTAAAGCACAAGCGTAAAGAAATGAAGCTTGAAGATCTTGTGATTCGGCTCAAGATTGAGGAAGATAACAAAAACGCCGAAAAGAAGTCGCGTAAGATTTCAACAATCATTGGAGTTAATATTGTTGAAGAAGCTCCTACCAAAGACAAAAAGAGAAAGAAGTCCAACGGGCAGAAGTCAGAACAGGCCAAGAAGAAATTCAAAGGCAACTGTTACAATTGTGGCAAGGCTGGTCATAGGTCTTCTGATTGTCGTGCTCCAAGAAAGGAAAAAGAAAAAGGCAAAGGCAAAAGTGAAGCAAACATCGTGGAGAAGATGGAAGATGCAGATGACTTGTGTGCAATGATCTCGGAGTGTAACTTAGTTGGAAATCCCAAGGAGTGGTTTCTCGACTCAGGTGCCACTAGACATATTTGCTCTGCGAAAGAAGCCTTTGCAACGAACACTTCTACTGTACGATGAAGATTTGTTCATGGGAAACACAACAACAACAAGGATTGCAGGAACTGGGAAAGTAATGTTTAAAATGACATCCGGCAAGGTGTTGACTTTGAACAATGTTCTGCATGTCCCTACTATTAGGAAGAATTTAGTTTCTGCTGCACTACTCATTAAGAACGGGTTTAAGTGTGTCCTAGTTAGTGATAAAGATGTAATAAGTAAGAATGAAATGTTCATAGGAAAGGGCTACCTCAATGAGGGTCTTTTCAAACTGAATGAATGGTTGTTGACAGTATTAATAAAAATTCTGCTTCTGTTTACTTATTGGAGTCAAATGATTTATGGCATGCCCGTTTGGGACATGTAAATTACAAAGCCTTGAGAAAATTGGTTAATCTAGAAGTATTGCCTGATTTTAAATGCGATAAATCGAAATGCGAAATTTTTGTGGAAAGTAAGTTTGTTAAACATCCTTGTAAGTCTGTTGAAAGAAATTCCAAATCTTTAGACTTAATTCACACAGATATATGCGATATGAAGTCAACACCATCTCGTGGTGGGAGAAAGTATTTTATAACTTTTATTGATGACTGCACTCGATTTTGTTATGTATATTTGCTTAATAATAAGGATGAAGCAATTGATGCATTTAAGCAATACAAAAATTAAGTGGAGAACCAATTGAATCTAAAGATAAAAATGATTCGGAGTGATAGGGGTGGAGAATATGAATCTCCTTTTGCAGAGATATGTTTGGAATATGGTATTATTCATCAAACAACTGCACCTTATACACCACAGTCAAATGGTTTGGCAGAACGGAAGAACAGAACATTAAAGGAAATGATGAATGCCTTAATTATCAATTTTGGTTCACCACGAAACCTTTGGGGGGAAGCCATCCTTACAGCTAATAAAATACTCAATAGAGTACCCCATCGAAAAACACAATCAATTCCATATGAGATGTGGAAAGGAAGGAAACCCAACTTGAAATATTTCAAAGTGTGGGGGTGTTTAGCCAAGGTAGAGGTTCTTTTACCAAAGAGGGTTAAAATTGGACCCAAAACAGTAGACTGTGTGTTTATTGGATATGCTGTGAACAGTAAGGCTTGTCGGTTTTTGGTTCACAAATCTGATAATCCTGAGATTCATGTTAATACGATAATTGAGTCAGATAACGCAGAGTTTTTTGAAAATATTTATCCGTATAAAACTGAATGTTAGTCGGCAAGTGAAAGACCTAAACGACCACGAGAAGAATCAACAGAAAATACACTAACTAGTGAAATCTTAGGCGTAGTACTCACCAACGGAAACCTGCTTCTTTCGGACCAGATTTTGTGGCACTATTGCTTGAAAATGAGCCTCAAATATTTAAAGCAGCTATGTATTCATCTGAGTCAACTTATTGGAAAGAAGCAGTCAATAGTGAGGTCGAATCAATTTTAAGTAATCACACTTGGGAATTGGTTGTTCTTCCTCCAGGAAATAAACCTTTAGGATCAAAGTGGATCTTAAAAAGGAAAATTAAACCTGATGGGACTATTGACAAATATAAGGCTAGACTGGTAGTCAAAGGGTACAGACAAAAGGAAGGTCTGGACTACTTTGACACATACTCTCCAGTAACAAGGATAACATCAATTAGGACGTTAATAGCACTAGCAGCATTGCATGATCTTAAAATCCACCAAATGGATGTAAAGACAACCTTCTTAAATGGAGAGTTGGAGGAAGAAATTTACATGGAACAACCTGAAGGGTTTATAGTTCATGGTAAACTCAAGCAAGCACCCAAACAATGGCATGCTAAATTTGAACAAACAATGTTGGCAAATGGATTCAAAATTAACGAATGTGATAAATGTGTTTACATTAAAAATGTTATGAATCACGAAGTCATTGTTTGTTTGTATGTTGATGACATGTTAATAATGAGTAAATACATTGACAATATAAATGCTACTAAGCGCATGCTGTCCAGCAAGTTCGATATGAAGGACTTAGGAGTTGCTGATTTGATCTTAGGGGTCAGGATTATCAAAACTCCCCAGGGACTAGCATTATCTCAATCTCATTATATTGAAAAAGTATTGGATAAGTTCAAGTACTTGAATTTCAATGTTCTCAAAACTTCAATTGATTTAAGCTGTACATTTAAAAAGAATGAAGGTCAAAGTGACTCTCAATTGGAATATGCCAGAGTGTTGGGAAGTTTGATGTATATTATGAATTGTACGCGACCAGATATAGCATGTGCTATTAGTAAACTGAGTCGGTTCACTAGTAATCGGAATCAAACTCACTGGATGGCAATAAAACGTGTGTTGGGTTATCTAAAATATACACAACATTATGCTTTGCATTATAATAAATATCCTGCTGTGATTGAAGGATATAGTGATGCAAATTGGATCACCGAGTCAAATGATGTAAAATCCACGAGTGGTTATGTGTTCATACCTGGTGGAGGAGCAGTCTCTTGGAAATCGTCCAAACAGACATGTATTGCTCGCTCCACAATGGAATCTGAATTCATTGCTTTGGATAAGGCTGGTGAAGAAGCTTAATGGCTCCGGAATTTCCTAGAGGATATTCCATTCTGGCCCAAACCTGTTGGACCTATTTGCATACATTGCGATAGTCAAGCAGCAATAGGTAGGGCAGGGAGCGTTATGTACAACGGAAAGTCTCGTCATATACGACGGAGACATAACACCGTAAGACAACTACTCTCTAGTGGAATTATCACAATTGACTATGTAAAGTCAAGCGATAATGTGTCAGATCCACTAACGAAAGGCCTAGTGAGAGAGGCAGTTGAAAGATCATCTAAGGGAATGGGTTTATGGCTTAGGACAAGTCATCATGACGGTAACTCTATCTAGCAGACTGGAGATCCCAAGAGCTAGATTCAAGGAGAAAAAAAAAGTTGTGGCTGACGGTTCGACATTGTCAATTAACTCAATCCATTCTCATGATGAAGACAATGTTCAGGAACAAGGTTAAGACTTTAAGGCTTGTTAATGAGGTAATAAAGCTTAAAGTTTTTAATGATTTGCTAAGTTTGGTAGATTTGACCAAATAGTGTATCTACGAGATGACACGGTTAGAAATCACCTATGTGAGTGTGAAGTGGAAGCCGCTTCAAAGAGAATTTTATGTCAAAATCCTATTCTCTATACACTCATGAAACCAGGAAGTGTTCATGGCTGAAACGAACACAACCGTAAGAACCATAAACAGTAAAGCGTTAATTGTATGACATATGGTTGTCTAGGTATACACCAAAGCTCGACGGTTCAAAGATATCACATCTACCGATTTACCGAGTATATCCGACATATGTTCACTACGGAAAGTCTAAGGGGAAACCTACTTATCCAGATGCAATTAATCTTTGCCTGTAAAGTACACAATTGTCCGTGCATTCCTATGTTATAACCATTCCCCATCAAAATTTAAATAAAACCGGGAAAGTTCAAATAAAACGGGTCACGCGCGGTCTGAGTCGGGTCGGGTTAATCAACTAAAAAATTGAAAACATTTCTGTTATCAACTAATTACTTGAAAACATTTTTTGGCTATTTAATTAATTAATTAAATAAATAAATAATTAAATAATTAAAACAAACTTTGTCCAAAAAATAATCTCTCGATCGATCATTTGCCAAAGCCAAAGCCGAAGCCGTAGCCGTGACGTGACGAGCGAGCGACGATGACGACGGGGCGAGGGGGGTCCCTCTTTCCAACCCTTTTAACAATTAATAGGAGTGTTTCTGTATTTAAACTCTCCTATTTTTCTTTCCACCACCGATGAGGGACAAAGGCCTTTTCATTAAAGCATAAGAGGACTTTTCAAGTTCCCAACTCTTCAAGTTCTCAACTTTTCAAATTCCTCTCTTTCCCTCTATTTCCCATCAATTCTTTCTACATACCCAACATTCTTCAGATTATTCACTTACAAATTTTCTGATCTTCTTCTTCTTCTTCTGTGCACATTTTTCCTTCGTGTACTTTCCTGCTGTGGATTGGTTTGCTGACAGTAGAGTTTTTGGTATCTACACTCTGCTGATTAAGATCATTTTACCCTGGGAGGTTATATTCCAAATCAAACCTCGGATACTAGAGGGGAATAATTTCCTTAAGGGGACACTATGAGTTCAGTGGACTTGATCTTTTTCTGATTTAAAAGATTTTTCCAGATTCTGATACGCTTTTACAGATTTTTAGTTTTTGTAAATTAACTTTCTGTTCATCTCTCTTACTGGTTCTATAAATTTCAGCTACTTCATGTTTCTGACCAATTTATTAGAATCAGTAATTTCTGGTTTTATAATACAGATTGGAAACAAGGAGTTGGATCTCATGTAACTTGAAAAAGAAAGAATGTACATGATTGTGGGCTTCTCAACTGCTTGGAAGAAACTCATCTTCAAGCAATAAAAAATAAGGAGTTTCATCTCAACATCAACCACAAAGTGTTAGTCTAGGAACATAAAAGATTGATGAATGCATTAAAGAATTCAAAGGCATATATGATGGCCTTGTATACATTCACAAACATGTGGATGAAGATGGTTAAATAATCAATTTTTCTAGAGGTTTAGGACTCAATTACTTAAGATTGTCATGCTAGGTAAGGCATTGTATCTCACTCTTAATCAATTTGTTAATGCTCTTAGAGGTTTTGATATGAGGGAGGATGAAGAAAATGTGCCACAACAAAATCATAACATGACATTTTCTACTTAAAGGGACAAGAGAAAAGAAAACTACTCAGAAAAGAGGAACAACAACTTCAAATCCAGAGGAAGAAGCTTCAAGCCTGCTCGAGAAGGAACGGGTTTTTAGAACAACCAATATGGAATAGGTTCTCAGAACAATCAAAGTTTCTCAAATAGAAATAAGGAAAGGAACATAGTGAGTCATGTAAATTTGTTGTAGGAATAATCATATTGCTCTTAATTGTTTTCACATGTGGGACTACTCTTATCAATCTGTAGATGAACTAGCACAAGATTGGTTGCTTTAAATCTAAAGGATACATCGCCATATATGACACTTTGTATGTAGAATCAAGAGGAAGTAGTCATATGGCATATAAATCTTGTATTTTATCTGAACTTAAACACTACAATAGACTAGATAAAGTCATTGTTGGGAATATATCACATTTAGACATACCACATGTTTGGAATACAAATAGATTATGCCTGAAATTACAAGAAGTCCTTGTAGTTCCTAAGATAACTAAGAATCTACTCATAGTTAGTAAAATTTTGCTTTAGTGCTTGTAGATAATGACACGAGGTATACTTGGTTTTGTCCACTAAAAAGGAAATTTGAACTTTTTAAAGTATATGTAAAATTTCAAAAAAAGGGTAGAAAAATAGTTTTCTAAAGAAATTAAGGTATTTCAATGTGATATATGTGGTAGGTTCATTAACATACACTTTATTAAACCTTTGGATTATTGTGTTATTGTAAGGAATATTTCATGTCCTAACACACCTGCAAAAAATAGAGTTTTAGAAAGAAAAAATAGGCATATTGTTGAGATTGGATTACCTATGTTACTTCATGCTAACATTCCTTTATTTCTACGGATTGAAGCATTTCTCACTGTAACTTTTCTCATTTATATACTCTTGAAATACGTATTCTACTCTAGTGAGAGAACCAACGCCTATAGCTAGGGGTCAGTCAGGCAAGGGTGGTACGAATTCTAGCAATGGGACCACATTTTTACAGAGTAGGGGTAGAGGTACCACTTATACATAAAGGGTAGAGGAGGTAATTGTTATGCGTCTCCAGGAAGGCCACATGTTGAGATTTGTGATGCAGTTATTACAGATATCATCCAGTGTTCCATCAACGTATGTATAATTTCATCTGAGGTCTACATTCTCTTATGTGTATGCCTATTTTGTTGATGGATTTGATATGATGTATGATAACATGTCTGTACCTATTCATGTTTCGACACTTATAGGTGATCCCTTAGTGGTAGATCGAGTGTATTGATATCTTGTCCTAGTACTTTGGCGGAGGTTCACTCTAGGTAGACTTGATCCTTATAGGTATGGTAGAGTTTGATATCATCTTAGTTATGGATTGGATCTTTCCTCATCATGTTATTCTTGACTATTATGATAATATTGTGACCTTGCGATGCATGGTGTTTCAAGGTTTGAGTGGAATGGTACTAATGGTTTTTATCATTGAAATGTTATCTTCTTCATTCTTGCACAAAGATTAGTGGAAAGAGGGTGTCTATCCTACTTGACCTCTCTCAGGGATACTAGTCTTGAGCCACATTCTATGGATATCATTCCTGTGATTTAAAAGGTTCTAGATATATTTCATACTAAGGTGTCCCTCCAGTTAGAGATATTGAATTTTGTATATACTTGGATCCACGCACCAAACTTATTCTCTTCCTTATTATCTTTTGACTTCAACTGAATTGAAGAGTTGAAGGATCGGTTGAAGTATTTATTATGTAATGGGTTTATTTTCCCCAATGTGTCTTCTTTTTTATGTCATGTTTGTAAATAATAAAGATGGATCTATGAGAATGTGTATTAACAACAGGGAGTTGAACAAGGTGACAATAAGGAATAAGTATTTTCTCCCGCATATTATTGACTTTTTTTATCAGGATTAGGGAGAACCACTGTTTTCTAAGATTAATTTGAGGTCCTGGTACCATCAGTTGAGGATTAAGGCATAGAATATCCCTAAGACAGTTTTTCAGACGTGGTATTGTCATAATCATGAGTTTCTAGTGATGTCCTTTGAGTTGACTAACGCTCCTGCAACATTCATGGAGTTGATGAACGGAGTGTTTCAGCCTTACTTGGATTCATTTATGATTGGCTTCGTTAATGATATATTGGTATACTCTAAGACTGAGGAGGACCATGTTTGACACTTGAGGATTGTGATCCAGAGAGGAGAAGTCGTACATCAAGTTCTTAAAGTATGAGTTTTGGTTTGATTCTATGGAATTTTAAGGACTCATGGTCTCAAAAGAGGTTATTAGAGTGGATATAGACAAGATTGAGGTAGTTAGCATATTTTAGTTATCGAGATTTAGAGTTTTGTGGGGCTGGTAAGCTACTACAGATGGTTTGTTCAGAGTTTATCTCATATCTCATCCCCATTTCCCTGATTGAATCGATAGAGTGTTAAATTTCAGTGGTTCGGTGAGTGTGAGAAATGCTTTCAAAATCTCAAGACTTTGTTGACTTCGACTCCTATGTTGATTCTACCTGAAGATGGTGTGAACTCTATTATTTATTGGTGATGCTTAAGGAGTTGTCTTGGTGGTATTTTAATTCAAAAAGGTAAGATGATTGCCTATGCTTCAAGAAAGTTGAAGACCCATGAGAAGAACTATCTTATTTTTTATTTGGAGTGAGGGTCATGTTTTTTTGCATAAGTTATTGTGTCACTATTTGTATGGGGTAAATTGTCAGGTCTTCACCGACCATTAAAGTCTTCAGTACATCTTCATTCAAATATATCTAAACTTGAGGCAGCTTAGTTGGCTAGAGTTGGTGAAGGACTGCGACGTGACTATCCTTTATCATCTGAAAAAGGCCAATATATTGACCCATGTTTTGAGTAGGAAAACTTTAGCATGGGGAGTTTTGTCTTAATCAGTGTTGAAGAGAGACTATTAGCTAGAGAATGCCACAGGTTAGCCATCAATCTTTTCTCCTTGTAGATTTCTGAGAAGAGTGGTGGTTTCATTATTTTCATCGAGGCCCGATCTTTCTTTGTTGAGCATATGTGAGAGGGTTAGTTTAATGACGATAAGTTGTGTCTTATTCAAGACAAGTTGTTGAGAGGGAAATCCAAGGATATTGTGCTTCATTCTGATGGTGTATTGAGGATCAGAGGTGGGATTTGTTTGACCAGGGTGGGTCAGTTGGCTTGACCAGGGTGGGTCAGTTGGCTAGGTTGATTCTAGAAGAGGCTCACTATTCTCGAAATTCTAACCATGGAAATATGTATCACAATAAGTCAACATTGTTGGTGGTGTAGCATGAAGAGTGATATTTTAGAGTTTGTGTCTAGGCATTTGACATGTTAAAAGGTCGATTGTGAGCACCAGTGGTGCACAAGTGTTTTTCATAGGATGCTCATTCATGTTTTGAAGTGGGAACGGATCACCATGGACTTTGTTGTTGGATTACCTACTATTGTGGGTAGTTATGACACTATTTTGGTAGACGTTAAAAGGCTTACCGGATCTGCCTGTTTCATTCCACTTTGGGTGAAGTACATGGCGGAGATATTATCTTAGCTTTGTATCAGTCAAATAGTTGGTATTCATGGGGTACCTATTTCTATTGTCTTTAAATGAAGTGCACTATTCACTTCTCACTTCTAGAGGGATTTGGAACATGGTTTGGATTCTAGTTTAAATATAAATAGAGCTTTTCACCCTCATATAGACGAACAACCTAAGAGGATGATTCAGGTGTTGGAGTACATGCTTCGAGTGTGTGTAATTAATTTTGGTGCTTATTGGGACCAGCACTTGCCCATAGCAAATAACAATAGTTATCACTCCAGTATTTAGATGGATCTATTCGAGGCATTATATGGTAGGTAGTGTATACATCTAATTTTTTGATTTAATTTAAATGTGATGACTCTTTAAATACATACTTACTTAGAGAGGCCATGGGGTAAATATGTATGACTCATGATAGTATATTGATGGCTCAAACTCGACAAAAGAGTTACGTTGATACGAGAGTTTGAGTCTTGGAGTTTATTGAGGGTGATCATGTTTGGCTCCGAGTGTCACTAATGAAGGGTCTGATCAGGTTCGGAAAGAAGGCATGCTTAGCCCTAGATTCATTGTTCCTTTTGAGATTCTGATTCGAGTTGAAGAGATGCCTATAATTTGGCCTTGTCTCCGAGCTTATCAATTGTGCATCATGTGTTTCGTGTCTCCGTTCTTTGGAAGTATGTGTTGCATCAGATTATATGCTTTCGTTTAATTTGGTGTGTAGGGTCTGGAAATTTCATTTGAGAATGAGCTATTTCTATTCTAGATAGGTAGGTTTGAAAGCGTAGAACCAAGGATATCACTTAGTAAAGGTGTAATGGAAGCACGTTCAGTTGTAGAGGTGACTTGAGAGATCGAATTTGACATATGTGCCACATATCTCCAACTTTTCAAGGCTTCATATCTCCAACTTTTGAGGCTTCAGGTTAAGTTCTTTGACTTTATGTTTAAGTATGAATATGGTTTTTAATAAAGGATAATGTAATCACCCAAAAATCATTTCTAGAATGAATTTTTTAAAATTTACCTTTATACCCCTCTCGGTAGTTGCTCCAAGTGATTTCTAATTGGTTTGTAAGTATGGTTTTGAAGTTTAGTAAAAAGTTGTGATATTTAAAATATTTGGAGTTATGAAAGGCTTAAGTTGATTAAAAGTGGTTTTCAGAGTCATTTGGCATTTCAAATCTCAAATTGGGATTCTGTCATTTCCATGAGCTCTAGAATGTGGAATTTGGTCTAGAAGAGTTGTCAGTTTCTGATTCAGAGGTATTTTGTGGATTCGAGGTCTTAAGTTGAAGTTTGGGTAATTTGAAACTTTTAGTTGACTTTGGTAGAAATTTGAAGTTTGAATGCTCAGATCAAATTTTTTACAGTTTTATTGGATTCGGAATATGATTTTAGCCTAGGAGAGGTATTGGTTGAATTTTTAGAGGTCCCGAGGTCAGGTTAGTATTTTTTAGCGCTGAGTTAGTTTATTGCAACTTTCAAAGATTTTGGGTCAAAGGGACCTCAGATTCGTATGTTGATGGTTTCATTGAGACTGGAATATTGAGTTTAGATGGTTAGCATATTAATTAGTGCATACGGGGTTATGGATAAATCTTGATAGTCCTTTCGAAGGGATTTAATTGGCTGAAATTGTTGATTTATGGTGTCTGCATCACCTCGCGTTCACGAAGGGCCTTTCTCTTTCGCGATAGTCCTGTTAGCTAAAACCAGCTCATGTTTACAAAGGGTTGAGCCTTCAGATCCTAGCATTAGTGAAGACCGGCTCGCGTTTGCGAGAGGTCACTTAGGTTGCGTTCGTGATAAAGACTTCACATTTGCGATGCTCGCATTCGCGAACTTGATCTCGCATATGTGAACCCTGATAGTATGTTTTCAAACTTGGTGTTTCAACCCTATTTTTCTATTTTCAAACTTTGAAAACTTGGTATTGGCGATTTTAAAAGGAGGTTTAAAAGATTCATTGATTGGGTAACGATTTCTAACTCTGTAACTCATCTATCCATTATTTAAATATGATTTATATGATCAAATCAAGGTTTTTAGAAAATTTGGGGTTCTTCAAGAACCCAAGATTTTTATAATTGGTGATTAAGGGTTGATTATAGATCCATTTTGAAAATAGGTTTTCACCAATTATCTTCAAATGCTTTGGGTAACGTATTTATGTAATATTTTCATATTAAACCTTATTTTCGGATTCGGGTTATTGATCGATGATCTCGTTTCCAAATTACTTGACATATGTGTTGTTAGTTTCAGAATCGTATTGTGATTACTTTATTGACTAGATTGTGTTGATTTGCATACTATTCGGAAAGAAGGAAAGTTCAAGTCCCAGAGTGATTTGTTGATTGAATAAGGCAAGTGAACTTCTAAGACTTTGTTAAGCTTGTAGAATCGTGTATTCTCCTTGTTGTATATGTTGGGGAGTAATATATGTTGGGGAGTAATGAAAATTTGTGATAGGTTGAATTTCTCAAATTAATTAATCTTATTGATAACAAAGGGGATGATGAAAAGGCAACGTGATGGTATATTTGTTATGTGGTATATTGTGAAAGACTTGAACGGTGATATTAATTCGGCTATTGATGAAATGCCATGATGGTGGTGGTGTGATTGTGAATTGTTGTGGATTTGTCATCTTTTCATTATTGTGTGAACATGCATATTTGCATTGGTTCTAAAACATGTGAAAATGTTTACTATGATTATGCAGAGGTCTCTTCTGGTGGGTGATATTGATATTGAGGTTTCGATTGATGAATGACATTAATGTCGAGGTTTCTTTCAGTGGGTACATGGACCTAGTGAATCCTTATGGGCTCCGGTCTGATATTCAACGGATATTATCATAGGACAGACATGCATCACTCTATATGACAGTGCATCGCACGTTGATTATATTATTGATTCTATGTAGTTTGAGACTCATGATTGTGGAGTACAAATTGTTGGAACTTCGGTTAATGAACATGTTACTTCATTGTGATTGACCTATAATTTTTGAAGCATTGTTATTAAATAATGTGCTACTTGAAATTGTGAATTGCTAGGTTGGGCTGATCTCTGTGGAGGTTGTAGTTTATGGAGGTTCGGCTGGGATTAAAAGAGAACTCACTTTCTATTTGCTTTACTTGTGTTTAATGTTAAGCTTTCTAAGTATCGTGTTGTTTGGTACTTACACCTTGCTTCTACACTTGATTAGGCTACGAGCCCAGATCTGCGAGATTCTTCTTCTTGTCTACTTCGTCCAAGGCTTTCCATAGAGACTTAAGAGGTTTTTTATTTACACTTCAGCAGGACCTCTTATTCCTTATTTATATTATTGTTCTATTTTATAAACAAAGACAATGGGACTTGTAATTATTTGAATTATGTTGTAATATATTAGTGGATTGTATACGTGACAACTAGATTTTAGGGTGTTTATTGAGTTATCTGCATTTATGTTATAGTTTAATTTTCACATTTATATTGATATATGTTCATTTTTGTTGACTTTTCTTGGTGGGATAGACGAGTGTCATCACACCTATTTTTGGGTCATGACATTAATCCTAGTATTTGAGAATGCATTTTTAGGTAGATTTGACCTCATTTCCCAAAATAATTGATATGTGTTGTTGATTTCAAATTCTTATTATGATTGCATGTATAAATAGATTATGTTGATTTAGAGACTTGTCGAACAGGTAAGACCCAATTATCGGAGTGATTGTTTGATTTCCTAAGGCAAGTAGACTTCTTAACTTTTTGATAAGTATATTAACCTTTTATGTCATTGTGTGATTGGAGTAATGAGAATTGGTGAAGAGTTTCATATATGTATTGTGTATATTATTAAATGATGAATCACTCTTGTTATAACAACTTGTGGTAAAAGTGAGAATCTTGTTAGTTTGTGTGATTTCATTGTACTGTGGGTAATTGGATGAATATGATGATTCAATTGATCATATGTAGTGATTAATTGTTATGCATATTGGTGTTGAATTATCATCTTCGTACTTGATCATTGCACATATATGTTTGCATTGGTTTTGTACCACTGCTATGATGAAACTTTATGAGGATGAAAGGAAATAAGAAATTCACACATCCATGGCGAATTCATTGAGTGGAAATAGAGAATGGGCCACACATCTGTCACGCCCCGAGGCTACCCCCTGAACGCAGACATGGACACGGAACTTAGGATCACGAGTGACCCCAAGCAAACCCTACAACCATATTATAAGTAAACTAAAGTAAATTGAAGCAATAAATACTATATGGAAGCTAATAATGAGATAATCTAAAATGATGGGAAAATACCTATATACTATCTGAATAAACCTGAGAAAATTTTAATAACAACGAAAGATGAAACTCAAAACTAAGACTGAGACCATTTATGTCTAAAATAAATCTCTAACTAACTAGAAGTGTTCGAAATGCCCAATCTAAGTCTAGGAACACTGAAACTACGACTAAAATCAAAAGAAAACATGTTTGGCGTCCTTGAGAAATGAGGATTCACCAGTGATGTTGTGGAACTGGAAATCAGGAACCGATCTATGCATTATCTGGAAGCTGAGGACCTGAACCTACATCACGAGAAAATGTAGCGCAGAGCATGCGTCAGTACTTGAAAGGTACTGAGCATGCAGGATAGAGTTAATCTACTAATAATCATAACTGAAGTAAAGTATATATTGAGCAATGATATGATATAAGCATGATACTATACTAAAACATGAAATAACTGAATGCAATGACCAAGTTCATAACATACTGAGAATGAATACTGGACTGATAACATGGTCATAGAATCTAACTTAACTGTGGGAGCTACTAATGACCAACATAAAACTACATGACCTAAATATGGAGTCTGATGTATACGCCACATTGAGAGGACCCAATATACCCTGCCATAGGTATAAAGGCATGACAAGCGTGATCACAAAAATGTTTCCCATAGAAGGGACTTACAACCTACGGGGCACGTAGTTTTGGGACCTACGGGTGACTAACCCTAGTCCACTCGGTATTAAGTCTTCTTCCAATTGATTATGTAATTTAGCAATTTATAACTGAAATGCTAAAAATTCAGGATAGCTCAAATACTGACATGCTAACAGAAAATGCAACATTAATGTACTGATAATGAAACATTTATAATTGAGCATGTATAATTGCTTGATCTAACCTAGCATGTGCAATTTATGAACTAAAATAACTACATAACTAGGGTTTATACTAAAACATGTTGAAGATCATGATATACTAATTAGGAAAAGTAAAGTAACTAATTCATGATAATTTGCTGAAATTCTAGAAACCCTAGGTCTAGTTGATAATAACGAAATTAAGAATTTGATTGATTTCTAGGGACTTAAAGGGCGACGGGAACCCACTAGTGAAATCCCATATACCTGGTGATGAATTCTATAACAAAAAAATTCGATTTTGGGGCTCGAGTTGATGGAAACTCGATGTGTTCTTGGGAAGGGTTTGGTCACCTCTTTCTCCTCCTTGCGTTTAAGTTTTATGAATTTCGGCGAATGATCTGACTTGGGTAAGTTCCACTTATGTTTCTAGGCTAACACTAACCAAAACTTCGTAGTTTACGGGTTAAACGACATAGTTTAGGGTCCAACATATAGCGAAAAACCAAATGAGCCTTGACTTAACTGTGGTCAGGGTCACCAACGGACCAGACCGACGGACTTTCGATTGACCAATGTCCGTATTGGTCGACCGTCGTTCGATAACTGGGACTGAAATTTGGAGTATCGATCCACATACCAGGACCACGACCTGTGGCCTGGCCTATGGTTTGTAGGTCCAGTCGTGGGTCAACACTTCGAGAAATTTTTGGATTGTTTCTGGGAGGGATACAAGTGACCATGCACGGACCACCAGCACGGACCGTAGGTCACCTCACAGTCCGTAGGTGGTTCCCATCGGTGACACATATAGCTTTTGAAATCTGCATGTGGTTTATCTAGGATACGGGTGTTACATTATCTCTCTCTTGGTAAAAATCATCGTCGAATAAAGACTAAACTAGCTAAAATAGAGGGAAAGAGTTGAACCCTACCACAAAAAAATATTAAAACTGACTTCTAACTTACCTAAGTTCTAAGAACATACAAATACGTTGAAAATGCAAGTATAAACTGAAAAAACATGATACTAAGACTGAATTTACGCATGAATGAATGAAAAATTGAAGAGGAACTATTGCCTCGAGCTGGAGTGTAATCGGAAGGAAAGAGGTGAGGATACTTGGCCTTCATGGATTCATCTGCTTCCCAAAGAGCTCCCTCTACGGACTGGATTTTCACAAAACCTTAACTGAAGCGACTTTTTTGTTTCTCAATCTTAGAACCTGACGATGAAGAATCTAAATTGGCACATCCTCATGAGTGAGACTATCTTTTACAGCCAAACTTTCTCAAGTACGATGGACAATGGATCACCTACACACTTCTTTAACAACGAAATGTGAAAAATCGGATGCACTACTGCTAGTTCTGCTGGAAACTCTAACTCATAAGCCACCTTTTCAATCCTTTTTAGAATCTTGTAGGGCCTATATATCTAGGACTAAGTTTCCCTTTCTTGAAAAATCTCATCAACCCCTGCATAGGTGATACTTTCAGAAAAATTCAATCATCAACTTGGAACTCTAATTCTGTTCTCCTTACATCTGTATAAGACTTCTGGAGACTCTAAGTTTTCTTAAGTCTATACCTAATGCGTTACACTTTCTCCATAGCATCATGAACTGAATCAAGCCATATAAAGGTTGCTTCACCTACTCATCCACCTTAGGAAAACATAAGCGACCACCTCCCCCTTGAAAGAAACCTATTTTGTATGCCGATGAAATGCACTTCCAACTGAAGCAGTTTAGGATCACTATCTTGTTTTTCCTTAACCTCCGCTACCATTGAAGATTTTGATCTATCCTGGGTTATTACACCACCATCTGGCATGTTTGTAAGACCAACTCCTAAGTGAGCAAGATGATGAACATCTTTTGCTAATTCATTTCTTTTTTCCTCAACATGTACTACACTACCCATATATATCATCTTTCTGGTCTTAAAGTAAGAGATAAATCGACCTACAGACACTGACTACTGTCCTTCCATTCTAGACTGGCTCGTTTGGAAACTAAAATTGAACTCCTAGTTCTACAATCGACTGAGGCATAACATGAAGGTAAACAATCTATGCCTAGATTGATATCGAAATCTACCATTTCTAACTTTACAAGGCTTGAGGTGATTTTCATAGAGACTCCGACAGGATAATTTATGTATACACGTCTAGCTATAACTGGGTCACTAAAGGGAGTAGAGACTGATAAGGGTTCTAAAAGATTTTTTGGGCTAACACCTAAAATTTATTGCTATATAGGGAGTTACAAAATAAAAAGTAGTCCATGGATCTAACAACACATAAATATCTAAAAGAAAGACTCATAACGTACTAGTGACCACATTAGGAGAATTTTTTGGGTCCTGGCGAGCGTGGATAGCATGGAACTTGTTCTAGCAGTGACTGTCACCTATACCATATGACACACCCTACTGATTTGGGCGACCTACTGGTGCTGCTGGAAACTGTAGACTTAGACCTATTATTTTTACCTTCTTGACCCTTCCTGGCAAAAGCGCAATTCTTCACCCTATAACCAGACTAACCACACCCAAAGCATCATTCCTTGCATACAATACACTCGCCTAGATGGTTCTTATCACACTTTGGACAAGTTGGATTAGTCTTATTTCCTAAAACACTTCCTTGAGACTTAGAGCCTAGTGCCCTACTATTCTGATCTTTTCCAAACTGTAAGTGATTTCCACCACCCGATTTCTGCTGAGAGCACTCATAGTTCCCTGTCTAGCTTTCGTGTTAACCTTAACTATTTCCCTAAGCTTATCTCCCTCAACCTGCTGATTGTTCTGATTAGTCATACTCTAAGCCAAAAGTTGGATAGCATTCTGAAGCTCTGCATTCGAAACCTCATGGTCTCAGACTGGAAGGGACTGCATTGGTGTTACGTGCATTATCATTCCATGGGTAAGCTATACGAGGAGGCATGATATGAACCACATAACATATTATTTGAAACGAGAAGTTGGATCATACCTCACGCATGATAAGTGTAGCAAGAAAGTGAAGTTTCCTTAAACACCTCATATCCTCTTTCTCATATAATGTGGTGCACTTCACACCTATGAAAATGACCTACTTAGTGCGGCTTTTCAGACATCCTAGGACACTTAAACCTAATGCTTTTGATACCGACGCAGGCACGGGACCTATGATCACGAGTGACCCCAAGCTAACTTTATTGGCATATCATAAGCAAACTAAAGTAAAGTAAAACAATAAATATTGTGCGTAAGCTAATCATGAAATAATCTGAAGTAAGGGAAATATACATATAATGTTTGAAAAAACAATCTGAGGAGAGTTTAATAAAAACTGAAGATGACTCAAAACTAAGACTGAAACTATCCATGTTTGAAATAGGCCTCTAACTAACTAGAAGTGTTGGGACATGCCCCATCTAAGTCTAGAAAAACTAAAACTAAAGACTAAAATCAAAAGAAAACATGTCTGACGTCCTTGATAAATAAGGATTTACCGCTAATGTTGCTGAACTAGAGATCGGGAACCAATCTATGCATGATCTGGAAGTTGAGGGACCTGAACTTACATCACGAAAAGATGTAGCGCAGAGTATGCTTCAGTACTTGAAAGGTACTAAGCATGCAGGATAGAGTAAAAGTCGAATAATAATCATAACTGAACCAAAGTATATACTAAACAATGATACGATATAAGCACGATATCAAACTGAGAATACTGAACATGAAATTAGTGAATGTAATGAACAAGTTCATAACATGTTGATACTAAATACAGAACTGATAACATGGTCAATGCAATAGAATCTAACGGAACTGTGGAAGCTACTAAATGAACAACATAAACTACATGACCTAAATGTGGAGTTCGATGTATACTCCACATCGAGAGGACCCAATATACCCTGCTAGAGGATAAAGGCATGACTAGCGTGATCACAAAAATGTTTACCATAGAAGGGACTTACAACCTACGGGGCACGTAGTTTTGGGACC
>CM040629.1:10532646-10596662 GCA_022817965.1 Solanum lycopersicoides
ATGAATCTCTTTTGCAGAGATATGTTTGGAATATGGTATTATTCATCAAACAACTGCACCTTATACACCACAGTCAAATGGTTTGCAGAACGGAAGAACAGAACATTAAAGGAAATGATGAATGCCTTAATTATCAATTTTGGTTCACCACGAAACCTTTGGGGGAAGCCATCCTTACAGCTAATAAAATACTCATAGAGTACCCCATCGAAAAACACAATCAATTCCATATGAGATGTGGAAAGGAAGGAAACCCAACTTGAAATATTTCAAAGTGTGGGGGTGTTTAGCCAAGGTAGAGGTTCTTTACCAAAGGGTTAAAATTGGACCCAAAACAGTAGACTGTGTGTTATTGGATATGCTGTGAACAGTAAGGCTTGTCGGTTTTTGGTTCACAAATCTGATAATCCTGAGATTCATGTTAATACGATAATTGAGTCAGATAACGCAGAGTTTTTTGAAAATATTTATCCGTATAAAACTGAATGTTAGTCGGCAAGTGAAAGACCTAAACGACCACGAGAAGAATCAACAGAAAATACACTAACTAGTGAAATCTTAGGCGTAGTACTCACCAACGGAAACCTGCTTCTTTCGGACCAGATTTTGTGGCACTATTGCTTGAAAATGAGCCTCAAATATTTAAAGCAGCTATGTATTCATCTGAGTCAACTTATTGGAAAGAAGCAGTCAATAGTGAGGTCGAATCAATTTTAAGTAATCACACTTGGGAATTGGTTGTTCTTCCTCCAGGAAATAAACCTTTAGGATCAAAGTGGATCTTAAAAAGGAAAATTAAACCTGATGGACTATTGACAAATATAAGGCTAGACTGGTAGTCAAAGGGTACAGACAAAAGGAAGGTCTGGACTACTTTGACACATACTCTCCAGTAACAAGGATAACATCAATTAGGACGTTAATAGCACTAGCAGCATTGCATGATCTTAAAATCCACCAAATGGATGTAAAGACAACCTTCTTAAATGGAGAGTTGGAGGAAGAAATTTACATGGAACAACCTGAAGGGTTTATAGTTCATGGTAAACTCAAGCAAGCACCCAAACAATGGCATGCTAAATTTGAACAAACAATGTTGGCAAATGGATTCAAAATTAACGAATGTGATAAATGTGTTTACATTAAAAATGTTATGAATCACGAAGTCATTGTTTGTATGTTGATGACATGTTAATAATGAGTAAAGACATTGACGATATAAATGCTACTAAGCGCATGCTGTCCAGCAAGTTCGATATGAAAGACTTAGGAGTTGCTGATTTGATCTTAGGGGTCAGGATTATCAAAACTCCCCAGGGACTAGCATTATCTCAATCTCATTATATTGAAAAAGTATTGGATAAGTTCAAGTACTTGAATTTTAATGTTGTCAAAACTCCAATTGATTTAAGCTGTACATTTAAAAAAAATGAAGGTCAAAGTGACTCTCAATTGGAATATGCCAGAGTGTTGGGAAGTTTGATGTATATTATGAATTGTACGCGACCATATATAGCATTTGCTATTAGTAAACTAAGTCGGTTCACTAGTAATCTGAATCAAACTCACTGGATGGCAATGAAACGTGTGTTGGGTTATCTAAAATATACACAACATTATGCTTTGCATTATAATAAATATCCTGGTGTGATTGAAGGATATAGTGATGCAAATTGGATCACCGGGTCAAATGATGTAAAATCCACGAGTGGTTATGTGTTCATACTTGGTGGAGGAGCAGTCTCTTGGAAATCGTCCAAACAGACATGTAATGCTCGCTCCACAATGGAATCTGAATTCATTGCTTTGGATAAGGCTGGTGAAGAAGCTGAATGGCTCCGGAATTTCCTAGAGGATATTCCATTCTGGCCCAAACCTGTTGGACCTATTTGCATACATTGCGATAGTCAAGCAGCAATAGGTAGGGCAGGGAGCGTTATGTACAACGGAAAGTCTCGTCATATACGACGGAGACATAACACCGTAAGACAACTACTCTCTAGTGGAATTATCACAATTGACTATGTAAAGTCAAGCGATAATGTGTCAGATCCACTAACGAAAGGCCTAGTGAGAGAGGCAGTTGAAAGATCATCTAAGGGAATGGGTTTATGGCTTAGGACAAGTCATCATGACGGTAACTCTATCTAGCAGACTGGAGATCCAAGAGCTAGATTCAAGGAGAAAAAAAAAAGTTGTGGCTGACGGTTCGACATTGTCAATTAACTCAATCCATTCTCATGATGAAGACAATGTTCAGGAACAAGGTTAAGACTTTAAGGCTTGTTAATGAGGTAATAAAGCTTAAAGTTTTTAATGATTTGCTAAGTTTGGTAGATTTGACCAAATAGTGTATCTACGAGATGACACGGTTAGAAATCACCTATGTGAGTGTGAAGTGGAAGCCGCTTCAAAGAGAATTTTATGTCAAAATCCTATTCTCTATACACTCATGAAACCAGGAAGTGTTCATGGCTGAAACGAACACAACCGTAAGAACCATAAACAGTAAAGCGTTAATTGTATGACATATGGTTGTCTAGGTATACACCAAAGCTCGACGGTTCAAAGATATCACATCTACCGATTTACCGAGTATATCCGACATATGTTCACTACGGAAAGTCTAAGGGGAAACCTACTTATCCAGATGCAATTAATCTTTGCCTGTAAAGTACACAATTGTCCGTGCATTCCTATGTTATAACCATTCCCATCAAAATTTAAATAAAACCGGGAAAGTTCAAATAAAACGGGTCACGCGCGGTCTGAGTCGGGTCGGGTTAATCAACTAAAAAATTGAAAACATTTCTGTTATCAACTAATTACTTGAAAACATTTTTTGGCTATTTAATTAATTAATTAAATAAATAAATAATTAAATAATTAAAACAAACTTTGTCCAAAAAATAATCTCTCGATCGATCATTTGCCAAAGCCAAAGCCGAAGCCGTAGCCGTGACGTGACGAGCGAGCGACGATGACGACGGGGCGAGGGGGGTCCCTCTTTCCAACCCTTTTAACAATTAATAGGAGTGTTTCTGTATTTAAACTCTCCTATTTTTCTTTCCACCACCGATGAGGGACAAAGGCCTTTTCATTAAAGCATAAGAGGACTTTTCAAGTTCCCAACTCTTCAAGTTCTCAACTTTTCAAATTCCTCTCTTTCCCTCTATTTCCCATCAATTCTTTCTACATACCCAACATTCTTCAGATTATTCACTTACAAATTTTCTGATCTTCTTCTTCTTCTTCTGTACACATTTTTCCTTCGTGTACTTTCCTGCTGTGGATTGGTTTGCTGACAGTAGAGTTTTTGGTATCTACACTCTGCTGATTAAGATCATTTTACCCTGGGAGGTTATATTCCAAATCAAACCTCGGATACTAGAGGGGAATAATTTCCTTAAGGGGACACTATGAGTTCAGTGGACTTGATCTTTTTCTGATTTAAAAGATTTTTCCAGATTCTGATACGCTTTTACAGATTTTTAGTTTTTGTAAATTAACTTTCTGTTCATCTCTCTTACTGGTTCTATAGATTTCAGCTACTTCATGTTTCTGACCAATGTATTAGAATCAGTAATTTCTGGTTTTATAATACAGATTGGAAACAAGGAGTTGGATCTCATGTAACTTGAAAAAGAAAGAATGTACATGATTGTGGGCTTCTCAACTGCTTGGAAGAAACTCATCTTCAAGCAATAAAAAATAAGGAGTTTCATCTCAACATCAACCACAAAGTGTTAGTCTAGGAACATAAAAGATTGATGAATGCATTAAAGAATTCAAAGGCATATATGATGGCCTTGTCCATTCACAAACATGTGGATGAAGATGGTTAAATAATCAATTTTTCTAGAGGTTTAGGACTCAAGTACTTAAGATTGTCATGCTAGGTAAGGCATTATATCTCACTCTTAATCAATTTGTTAATGCTCTTAGAGGTTTTGATATGAGGGAGGATGAAGAAAATGTGCCACAACAAAATCATAACATGACATTTTCTACTTAAAAGGGACAAGAGAAAAGAAAACTACTCAGAAAAGAGGAACAACAACTTCAAATCCAGAGGAAGAAGCTTCAAGCCTGCTCGAGAAGGAACGGGTTTTTAGAACAACCAATATGGAATAGGTTCTTAGAACAATCAAAGTTTCTCAAATAGAAATAAGGAAAGGAACATAGTGAGTCATGTAAATTTGTGGTAGGAATAATCATATTGCTCTTAATTGTTTTCACATGTGGGACTACTCTTATCAATCTGCAGATGAACTAGCACAAGATTGGTTGCTTTAAATCTAAAGGATACATCGCCATATATGACACTTTGTATGTAGACTCAAGAGCAAGTAGTCATATGGCATATAAATCTTGTATTTTATCTGAACTTAAACACTACAATAGACTAGATAAAGTCATTGTTGGGAATATATCACATTTAGACATACCACATGTTGGGAATACAAATAGATTATGCCTGAAATTACAAGAAGTCCTTGTAGTTCCTAAGATAACTAAGAATCTACTCACATTTAGTAAAATTTTGCTTTAGTGCTTGTAGATAATGACACGAGGTATACTTGGTTTTGTCCACTAAAAAGGAAATTTGAACTTTTTAAAGTATATGTAAAATTTCAAAAAAAGGGTAGAAAAATAGTTTTCTAAAGAAATTAAGGTATTTCAATGTGATATATGTGGTAGGTTCATTAACATACACTTTATTAAACCTTTGGATTATTGTGTTATTGTAAGGAATATTTCATGTCCTAACACACCTGCACAAAATAGAGTTTTAGAAAGAAAACATAGGCATATTGTTGAGATTGGATTACCTATGTTACTTCATGCTAACATTCCTTTATTTCTACGGATTGAAGCATTTCTCACTGTAACTTTTCTCATTTATATACTCTTGAAATACGTATTCTACTCTAGTGAGAGAACCAACGCCTACAGCTAGGGGTCAGTCAGGCAAGGGTGGTACAAATTCTAGCAATGGGACCACATTTTTGCAGAGTAGGGGTAGAGGTACCACTTAGACATAAAGGGTAGAGGAGGTAATTGTTATGCGTCTCCAGGAAGGCCACATGTTGAGATTTTTGATGCAGTTATTACAGATATCATCCAGTGTTCCATCAACGTATGTATAATTTCATCTGAGGTCTACATTCTCTTATGTGTATGCCTATTTTGTTGATGGATTTGATATGATGTATGATAACATGTCTGTACCTATTCATGTTTCGACACTTATAGGTGATCCCTTAGTGGTAGATCGAGTGTATTGATATCTTGTCCTAGTACTTTGGCGGAGGTTCACTCTAGGTAGACTTGATCCTTATAGGTATGGTAGAGTTTGATATCATCTTAGTTATGGATTGGATCTTTCCTCATCATGTTATTCTTGACTATTATGATAATATTGTGACCTTGCGATGCATGGTGTTTCAAGGTTTGAGTGGAATGGTACTAATGGTTTTTATCATTGAAATGTTATCTTCTTCATTCTTGCCCAAAGATTAGTGGAAAGAGGGTGTCTATCCTACTTGACCTCTCTCAGGGATACTAGTCTTGAGCCACATTCTATGGATATCATTCCCGTGATTTAAAAGGTTCTAGATGTATTTCATACTAAGGTGTCCCTCCAGTTAGAGATATTGAATTTTGTATATACTTGGATCCACGCACCAAACTTATTCTCTTCCTTATTATCTTTTGACTTCAACTGAATTGAAGAGTTGAAGGATCGGTTGAAGTATTTATTAAGTAATGGGTTTATTTTCCCCAATGTGTCTTCTTTGTTATGTCATGTTTGTAAAGAATATAGATGGATCTACGAGAATGTGTATTGACAACAGGGAGTTGAACAAGGTGACAATAAGGAATAAGTATTTTCTCCCGCATATTGTTGACTTATTTTATCATGTTTAGGGAGAATCACTGTTTTCTAAGATTAATTTGAGGTCCTGGTACCATCAGTTGAGGATTAAGGCATAGAATGTCCCTAAGACAGTTTTTCAGACGTGGTATTGTCATAATCATGAGTTTCTAGTGATGTCCTTTGGGTTGACTAACGCTTCTGCAACATTCATGGAGTTGATGAATGGAGTGTTTCAGCCTTACTTGGATTCATTTATGATTGGCTTTGTTAATGATATATTGGTATACTCTAAGACTGAGGAGGACCATGTTTGACACTTGAGGATTGTGCTCCAGAGAGGAGAAGTCGTACATCAAGTTCTTAAAGTATGAGTTTTGGATTGATTCTATGGAATTTTAAGGACTCATGGTCTCCAAAGAGGTTATTAGAGTGGATCTAGACAACATTGAGGTAGTTAGCATATTTTAGTTATCGAGATTTAGAGTTTTGTGGGGCTGGTAAGCTACTACAGATGGTTTGTTCAGAGTTTCTCTCATATCTCATCCCCATTGCCCAGATTGAATCGATAGAGTGTTAACTTTCAGTGGTTCGGTGAGTGTGAGAAATGCTTTCAAAATCTCAAGACTTTGTTGACTTTGACTCCTATGTTTATTCTACCTGAAGATGGTGTGGACTCTATTATTTATTGGTGATGCTTAAGGAGTTGTCTTGGGTGGTATTTTAATTCAAAAAGGTAAGATGATTGCCTATGCTTCAAGAAAGTTGAAGACCCATGAGAAGAACTATCTTATTTTATTTGGAGTGAGGGTCATGTTTTTGCATAAGTTATTGTGTCACTATTTGTATGGGGTAAATTGTCAGGTCTTCACTGACCATTAAAGTCTTCAGTACATCTTCATTCAAATATATCTAAACTTGAGGCAGCTTAGTTGGCTAGAGTTGGTGAAGGACTGCGACGTGACTATCCTTTATCATCTGAAAAAGGCCAATATATTGACCCATGTTTTGAGTAGGAAAACTTTAGCATGGGGAGTTTTGTCTTAATCAGTGTTGAAGAGAGACTATTAGCTAGAGAATGCCACAGGTTAGCCATCAATCTTTTCTCCTTGTAGATTTCTGAGAAGAGTGGTGGTTTCATTATTTTCATCGAGGCCCGATCTTTCTTTGTTGAGCATATGAGAGGGTTAGTTTAATGACGATAAGTTGTGTCTTATTCAAGACAAGTTGTTGAGAGGGAAATCCAAGGATATTGTGCTTCATTCTGATGGTGTATTGAGGATCAGAGGTGGGATTTGTTTGAGGTGGGTCAGTTGCTTTGACCAGGGTGGGTCAGTTGGCTAGGTTGATTCTAGAAGAGGCTCACTATTCTCGAAATTCTATCCATGGAAATATGTATCACAATAAGTCAACATTATTGGTGTGTGGCATGAAGAGTGATATTTTAGAGTTTGTGTCTAGGCATTTGACATGTTAAAAGGTCGATTGTGAGCACAGTGGCGCACAGGTGTTTCTCATAGGATGCTCATTCCTTTTGAAGTGGGAACGGATCACCATGGACTTTGTTGTGGGATTACCTACTATTGTGGGTAGTTATGACACTATTTTGGTAGACGTTAAAAGGCTTACCGGAATCTGCCTGTTTCATTCCAGTTTGGGTGAAGTACATGGCGGAGATATTATCTTAGCTTTGTATCAGTCAAATAGTTCGTATTCCTATTTCTATTGTCTTTAAATGTGCACTATTCACTTCTTACTTCTAGAGGGATTTGGAACATGGTTTGGATTCTATGTTAGATATAAGTAGAGATTTTCACCCTCATATAGACGAATAATCTAAGAGGATGATTCAGGTGTTGGAGTACATGCTTCGAGTGTGTGTAATTAATTTTTGTGCTTATTGGGACCAGCACTTGCCCATAGCAAATAACAATAGTTATCACTCCAGTATTTAGATGGATCCATTCGAGGCATTATATGGTAGGTAGTGTAGACATCTAATTTTTTGATTTAATTTAAATGTTATGACTCTTTAAATACATACTTACTTAGAGAGGCCATGGGGTAAATATGTATGACTCATGATAGGATATTGATGGCTCAAACTCGACAAAAGAGTTACGTTGATACGAGAGTTTGAGTCTTGGAGTTTATTGAGGGTGATCATGTTTGGCTCCGAGTGTCACTAATGAAGGGTCTGATCAGGTTCGGAAAGAAGGCATGCTTAGCCCTAGATTCATTGGTCCTTTTGAGATTCTGATTCGAGTTGAAGAGATGGCCTCTAATTTGGCGTTGTCCCCGAGCTTATCAATTGTGCATCATGTGTTTCGTGTCTCCGTTCTTTGGAAGTATGTGTTGTATCAGATTCATATGCTTTCGCTCAATTTGGTGGTGTAGGGTCTGGAAATTTCATTTGAGAATGAGCCTATTTCTATTCTAGATAGGTAGGTTCGAAAGCGTAGAACCAAGGATATCACTTCAGTAAAGGTGTAATGGAAGCAGCGTTCAGTTTTAGAGGTGACTTGAGAGACCGAATTTGACATGTGTGCCACATATCTCCAACTTTTCAAGGCTTCGTATGTCCAACTTTTGAGGCTTCAGGTTAAGTTCTTTGACTTTATGTTTAAGTATGAATATGGTTTTTAATAAAGGATAATGTAATCACCCAAAAATCATTTCTAGAATGAATTTTTTAAAAATTTACCTTTATACCCCCTCTCGGTAGTTGCTCCAAGTGATTTCTAATTGGTTTGTAAGTATGGTTTTGAAGTTTAGTAAAAAGTTGTGATATTTAAAATATTTGGAGTTATGAAAGGCTTAAGTTGATTAAAAGTGGTTTTCAGAGTCATTTGGCATTTCAAATCTCAAATTGGGATTCTGTCATTTCCATGAGCTCTAGAATGTGGAATTTGGTCTAGAAGAGTTGTCAGTTTCTGATTCAGAGGTATTTTGTGGATTCGAGGTCTTAAGTTGGAAGTTTGGGTAATTTGAAACTTTTAGTTGACTTTGGTAGAAATTTGAAGTTTGAATGCTCAGATCAAATTTTTAACAGTTTTATTGGATTCGGAATATGATTTTCAGCCTAGGAGAGGTATTGGTTGAATTTTTAGAGGTCCTGAGGTCATGTTAGTATTTTTTAGCGCTGAGTTAGTTTATTGCAACTTTCAAAGATTTTGGGTCAAAGGGACCTCAGATTCGTATGTTGAAGGTTTCATTGAGACTGGAATATTGAGTTTAGATGGTTAGCATATTAATTAGTGCATACGGGGTTATGGATAAATCTTGATAGTCCTTTCGAAGGGATTTAATTGGATGAAATTGTTGATTTATGGTGTCTGCATCACCTCGCGTTCACGAAGGGCCTTTCTCATTCGCGATAGTCCCGTTAGCTAAAACCAGCTTATGTTTACAAGGGGTTGAGCCTTCAGATCCTAGCATTAGCGAAGACCGGCTCGCATTTGCGAGAGGTCACTTAGGGGGGTTGCGTTCGTGATCAAGACTTCACATTTGCGATGCTCGCATTCGCGAACTTGATCTCGCATATGTGAACCTTGATAGTATGTTTTCAAACTTGGTGTTTCAACCCTATTTTTCTATTTTCAAACTTTGAAAACTTGGTATTAGCGATTTTAAAGGAGGTTTAAAAGATTCATTGATTGGGTAACGATTTCTAACTCTGTAACTCATCTATCCATTATTTAAATATGATTTATATGATCAAATCAAGGTTTTTAGAAATTTAGGGGTTCTTCAAGAACCCAACATTTTTGATAATTGGTGATTAAGGGTTGATTATAGATCCATTTTGAAAATGGGTTTTCACCAATTATCTCCAAATGCTTTGGGTAACGTATTTATGTAATATTTTCATATTAAACCTTATTTTTTGAATCGGGTTTTTGATCGATGATATCATTTCCAAATTACTTGACATATGTGTTGTTAGTTTCAGAATCTTATTGTGATTACTTTATAGACTAGATTGTGTTGATTCGCATACTATTCGAAAAGAGGGAAAATTCAAGTCCCAGAGTGATTTGTTGATCGAATAAGGCAAGTGAACTTCTAAGCCTTTGTTAAGCTTGTAGAATCGTGTATTCTCCTTCTTGTATATGTTGGGGAGTAATGCGAATTGGTGTTAGGTTGAATTTCTCAAATTAATTAATCTTATTGATAACAAAGGGGATGATGAAAAGGCAACGTGATGGTATATTTGTTATGTGGTATATTGTGAAAGACTTGAACGGTGATATTAATTCGGATATTGATGAAATGCCATGATGGTGGTGGTGTGATTGTGAATTGTTGTGGATTTGTCATCTTTTCATTATTGTGTGAACATGCATATTTGCATTAGTTCTAAAACATGTGACAAAGTTTACTATGATTATGCAGAGGTCTCTTCTGGTGGGTGATATTGATATTGAGGTTTCGATTGATGAATGACATTGATGTCGAGGTTTCTTTCAGTGGGTACATGGACCTATTGAATCCCTATGGGCTCCGGTCTGATATTCAACGGATATTATCATAGGACAGACATGCATCACTCTATATGACAGTGCATCGCACGTTGATTATGATTATTGATTCTATGTAGTTTGAGACTCATGATTGTGGAGTACAAATTGTTGGGAACTTCGGTTAATGAACATGTTACTTCATTGTGATTGACCTATAATTTTTGAAGCATTGTTATTAAATAATGTGCTACTTGAAATTGTGAATTGCTAGGTTGGACTGATCTCTGTGGAGGTTGTAGTTTATGGAGGTTCGGCTGGGATTAAAAGAGAACTCACTTTCTATTTGCTTTACTTGTGTTTAATGTTAAGCTTTCTAAGTATCGTGTTGTTTGGTACTTACACCTTGCTTCTACACTTGATTAGGCTACGAGCCCGGATCTGCGAGATTCTTCTTCTTGTCTACTTCGTCCAAGGCTTTCCTATAGAGACTTAAGAGGTAGTTGATTTACACTTCAGCAGGATCTCTTGTTCCTTATTTATATTATTGTTCTGTTTTATAAACAAAGACAATGGGACTTGTAATTATTTGAATTATGTTGTAATATATTAGTGGATTGTACACGTGACAACTAGATTTTAGGGGTGCTTATTGACTTATCTGCATTTATGTTATAGTTTAATTTTCACATTTATATTGATATATGTTCAATTTTTGTTGACTTTTCTTGGTGGGATAGACGAGTGTCATCACACCTATTTTTGGGTCATGACATTAATGCTAGTATTTGAGAATGCATTTTTAGGTAGATTTGACCTCATTTCCCAAAATAATTGATATGGGTGTTGTTGATTTCAAATTCTTATTATGATTGCATGTCTAAATAGATTATGTTGATTTAGAGACTTGTCGAACAGGGAAGACTCAATTATCGGAAAGATTGTTTGATTTCCTAAGGCAAGTAGACTTATTAACTTTTTGATAAGTATATTAACCTTTTATGTCATTGTGTGATTGGAGTAATGAGAATTGGTGAAGCGTTTCATATATGTATTGTGTATATTATTAAATGATGAATCACTCTTCTTATAACAACTTGTGGTAAAAGTGAGAATCTTGTTAGTTTGTGTGATTTCATTATACTGTGGGTAATTGGATGAATATGATTATTCAATTGATCATATGTAGTGATTAATTGTTATTGCATATTGGTGTTGAATTATCATCTTCGTACTTGATCATTGCACATATATGTTTGCATTGGTTTTGTACCACTGCTATGATGAAACTTTATGAGGATGAAAGGAAATAAGAAATTCACACGTCCATGGCGAATTCATTGAGTGGAAATAGAGAACGGGCCACACATCTGTCACGCCCCGAGGTTACCCCCTGAACGCAGACGTGGACACGGAACCTAGGATCACGAGTGACCCCAAGCAAACCCTACAACCATATTATAAGTAAACTAAAGTAAATTGAAGCAATAAATACTATATGGAAGCTAATAATGAGATAATCTAAAATGATGGGAAAATACCTATATACTATCTGAATAAACAATTTGAGAAAATTTTAGTAACAACTAAAGATGAAACTCAAAACTAAGACTGAAACTATTTATGTCTAAAATAAACCTCTAACTGACCAGAAGTGTTGGGAAATGCCCAATCTAAGTCTAGGAACACTGAAACTACGACTAAAATCAAAAGAAAACATGTTTGGCGTCCTTGAGAAATGAGGATTCATCACTAATGTTGTTGAAATGGAGATCAGGAACCGATCTATGCATTATCTGGAAGCTGAGGACCTGAACCTACATCACGAGAAAATGTAGCGCAGGGCATGCGTCAGTACTTGAAAGGTACTGAGCATGCAGGATAGAGTAAATCTAAATAATAATCATAACTGAAGTAAAGTATATATTGAGAAATGATATGATATAAGCATGATACTATACTAAAACATGAAATAACTGAATGCAATGACCAAGTTCATAACATACTGAGAATGAATACTGGACTGATAACATGGTAAATGCAATAGAATCTAACTTAACTGTGGGAGCTACTAATGACCAACATAAAACTACATGACCTAAATATGGAGTCTGATGTATACGCCACATCGAGAGGATCCAATATACCCTGCCAGAGGTATAAAGACATGACTAGTGTGATCACAAAAATGTTTCCCATAGAAGGGACTTACAACCTAAGGGGCACGTAGTTTTGGGACCTACGGGTGACTAACCCTAGTCCACTAGGTATTAAGTCTTCTTCCAACTGATTATGTAGCAATTTATAACTGAAATGCTGAAAATTCTGGATAGCTCAAATACTGACATGCTAACAGAAAATTAAACATTAATGTACTGATAATGAAACATTTATAATTGAGCATATATAACTGCTTGATCTAACCTAACATGTGCAATTTCAACTAAAAGAACTACATAACTAGGGTTTATACTAAAACATGTTCAAGATCATGATATACTAATTAGGAATAGTAAAGTAACTAATTCACGATAATTTGCTGAAATTCTAGAAACCCTAGGTCTAGTTGATAATAACGGAATTAAGAATTTGATTGATTTCTAGGGACCTAATGGGCGAAGGGAACCGACTAGTGAAATCCCATATACCTGGTGATGAATTCCACAAAAAAAATCGATTTTGGGGCTCAAATTGATGGAAACTCGATGTGTTTTTGGGAAGGGTTTGGTCTCCTCTTTCTCCTTCTTGCGTTCTAAGTTTTATGAATTTCGGTGAATGATCTGACTTGGGTAAGTTCCACTTATGTGTCTAGGCTAATACTAACCAAAACTTTGTAGTTTTGGGTTAAACGTCGTAGTTTAGGGGTCCAACATATAGCAAAAAAACCAAATGAGCCTTGACTTAACTGTGGTCAGGGTCACTAACGGACCAGACCGACGAACTTTTGATTGACCAATGGTCCGTACTTGTTGACCGTCGTTCAGTAACTGGGACTGAAATTTGGAGTATCGATCCACAGACCAGGACCACGGCCTGTGGCGTGGCATATGGTTCGTAGGTCCGGTCGTGGGTCAACACTTAGAGAAATTTTTGGATTGTTTCTGGGAGGGCTACAAGTGACCATCCACAGACCACCAGAACGGACCGTAGGTCACCTCACAGTCCGTAGGTGGTTCCCATCGGTGACACATATAGCTTTTGAAATCTGCATGTGGTTTGTCTAGGATACGGGTGTTACATTATCTCTCCCTTGGTAAAAATCATCGTCGAATGAAGACTAAACTAGCTAAAATAAGGGAAAGAGTTGAACCCTACCACAAAAAAAAAATACTAAAACTGACTTCTAACTTACCTAAGTTCTAAGAACATAAAAATACGTTGAAAATGCAAGTACAAACTGAAGGAACATGATACTAAGACTAAATTTACGCATGAATGACTGGAAAATTGAAGAGGAACTATTGCCTCAAGCTGGAGTGTAATCGGAAGGAAAGAGGTGAGGATACTTGGCCTTCATGGCTTCATCTACTTCCCAAGTAGCTCCCTCTACGGACTGACTTTTCCACAAAACCTTAACTGAAGCGACTTTTTTGTTTCTCAATCTTAGAACCTGACGATGAAGAATACACATCCTCATGAGTGAGACTATCTTTTACAGCCAAACTTTCTCAAGTACGATGGACAATGGATCATCTACACACTTCTTTAACAAGGAAATGTGAAAAATCAGATGCACTACTGCTAGTTCTGCTGGAAACTCTAACTCATAAGCCACCTTTTCAATCCTTTTTAGAATCTTGTAAGGGTCTACTAAGCTCCTTTCTTGAAAAATCATCACCTTCATAGGTGATACTTTCAGAAAAATCAATCAACTTGGAACTCTAATTCTCTTCTCCTTACATCTGCATAAGACTTCTGGAGACTCTAAGTTTTCTTAAGTCTATATCTAATGCGTTGCACTTTCTCCATAGCATCATGAACTGAATCAAGACCTATAAAGGCTGCTTCACCTACTCATCCACCTTAGGAACACATAAGCGACCATCTCCCCCTTGAAAGAAACCTCTTCTATGCCGATGAAATGCACTTCCAACTGAAGCAGTTTAGGATCACTCTCTTGTTTTTCCTTAACCTCCGCTACCAATAAAGATTTTGATCTATCCTGGGTTATTACACCACCATCTGGCATGTTCGTAAGACCAACTCCTAAGCGAGCAAGATGATGAACATCTTTTGCTAATTCATTTCTTTCTTCCTCAACATGTACTACAGTACCCGTATATATCATCTTTCTGGTCTTAAGGTAAGAGATAAATCGACCTACAGACACTGACTACTGTCCTTCCATTCTAGAATGGCTCGTTTGGAAACTAAAACTTAACGATCCTAGTTCTACAATCGACTGAGGCATAACATGAAGGTAAACAATCCATGCCTAGATTGATATTGAAATCTACCATTTCTAACTTTACAAGGCTTGAGTGTTTTTCAGAGAGACTCCGACAGGACAATTTATGTATACCCGTCTAGCTATAACTGGGTCACTAAATGGAGTAGAGACTGATAAGGGTTCTAAAAGATTTTTTGGGCTAACACCTAAGTTTATTGCTATATAGGGAGTTACAAAAGAAAAAGTAGTCCATGGATCTAACAACACATAAATATCTAAAAGAAAGACTCGTAATGTACTAGTGACCACATTAGGAGAATCATTTAGGTCCTGGCGAGCGTGGATAGCATGGAACTTGTTCTGGCAGTGACTGCCACCTATACCATATGAAACACCCTACTGATTTGGGCGACCTACTGGTGCTGCTGGAAACTGTAGACTTAGCCCTATTATTTTTACCTTCTTGACCCTTCCTGGCAAAAGGCAATTCTTCACCCTATAACCAGACTAACCACACCCAAAACATCATTCCTTGCCTACAATACACTCTCCTGGATGGTTCTTACCACACTTTGGACAAGTTGGATAGGTCTTATTTCCTGAAACACTTCCTTGAGACTTAGAGCCTAGTGCCCTACTATTCTGATCTTTTCAAAACTGTAAATGATTTCCACCACCCGATTTATTCTGAGAGCACTCATAGTTCCCTGTTCTAGCTTTCGTGTTGACCTTAACTATGTCCCTAAGCTTATCTCCCTCAACCTGCTTATTGTTCTGATTAGTATTACTCTAAGCCAAAAGTTGGATAGCATTCTGAAGCTCTGCATTCGAAACCTCATGGTCTCAGACTAAAGGGACTGCGTTAGTGTTACGTGCATTAGCATTCCGTGGGTAAGCTATACGAGGAGGCATTATATGAACCACATAACATATTGTTTGAAACGAGAAGTTGGATCATACCTCACGCATGATAAGAGTAGCAAGAAAGTAAAGTTTTCCTTAAACACCTCATATCCTCCTTCTCATATAATGTGGTGCACTTCACACCTATGAAAATGACTCTACTTAGTGTGGCTTTTCAGACATCCTAGGACACTTAAACCTAATGCTTTGATACTGACGCGGGCACGGGACCTAAGATCACGAGTGACCCAAAGCTAACTTTGTTGGCATATCATAAGCAAACTAAAGTAAGATAAAACAATAAATATTGTGCGTAAGCTAATCATGAGATAATCTGAAATGATGGGGAAATATACATATACTGTCTGAAAAAACAATCTGAGGAGAGTTTAATAAAAACTGCAGATGAAACTCAAAACTAAGACTGAAACTATCCATGTTTGAAATAGGCCTCTAACTAACTAGAAGTGTTGGGACATGCCCCATCTAAGTCTAGAAAAACTGAAACTAAAGACTAAAATCAAAAGAAAACATGTCTGACGTCCTTGATAAATGAGGAGTCACCACTAATGTTGCTAAACTAGAGATCGGGAACCGATCTATGCATGATCTCGAAGTTGAGGACCTGAACTTACATCACAAAAAGATGTAGCGCAGAGTATGCATCAGTACTTGAAAGGTACTGAGCATGCAGGATAGAGTAAAGTTGAATAATAATCATAACTGAACCAAAGTATATACTGAGCAATGATACGTTATAAGCACGATATCAAACTGAGAATATTGAACATGAAATTAGTGAATGCGATGAACAAGTTCATAACATGTTGATACTAAATACAGAACTAATAACATGGTCAATGCAATAGAATCTAACGGAACTGTGGGAGCTACTAATGACCAACATAAAACTACATGACCTAAATGTGGAGTTCGATGTATATTCCACATCGAGAGGACCCAATATACCCTGCCAGAGGATAAATACATGACTACCGTGATCACAAAAATGTTTACCGTAGAAGGGACTTACAACCTACGGGACACGTAGTTTTGGGACCTACGGGTGACGGACCCTAGTCCACTTGGTATTAAGTTTTCTACCAACTGATTATATAATTTAGCAATTTATAATTGAAATGATGAAAAATCTGGATAGATCAAATACTGACATGCTAACTTAAAAACGCAACATTAATGTACAGATAATGAAACATTTATAACTGGAGCATGTATAATTGTTTGATCTGACCTAGCATGTGTAATTCATGAACTTAAAGAACTACATAGCTAGGGTTTTGAAATTATGAAGGAGTTTATACTGAGACATTCTAAAGATCATGATTTACTGATTAGGAATAGTAAAGTAACTAATTCATGATAATTTGTTGAATTCTAGAAACCCTAGGTCTAGTTGATAATAAGGGAATCAAGAATCTTACTGAATTTAGGGACCTAATGGGCGAAAGAAACCCACTAGTGAAATCACACATACCTGGTGATGAATTCTACGGAAAAATCTTTTGATTTCAAGGCTAGAACTGATGGAAACTCATTGCGTTCTTAGGAAGGGTTTGGTCGCCTTTTTCACCTCTTTGTGTTCTATGTTTTATTAATTTTGGAGAATGATCTGACTTAGGTAAGTTTGACTTACACTTCTAGGCTAAAATTGACCAAAACTATGTAGTTTAGGGTTTAAATGACGTAGCTTAGATGTCCAACGCATAGGGAAAAACCAAACGACCCATGACTGAACTGTTGTTGGGGTCACCGACGGTCTGTGCTAGTCGGCCATCGTTCGGAGACTGGGACTGAAATTTTGGGTATCAATCCATGAACTAGGACCATGGTACGTGGCATGGCTTACGGCCCGTGGGTACGTCCGTGGGTCAACACTTAGAGAAATTTTTGGACTGCTTCTAGGGAGGGCTACAGGTGACCATCCATGGACCACCAGCAGGACTGTGGTTCACCTTACGGTCCATGGTGGTGCCCGTCGGTGGTACATGTAGCTTTTGAAATCTGCAATTTGGTCTATCTAGGATACGGGGTGTTACAACATCCATGTCAAATTCATTGAAATAAAATAAGGATCGACCCATATGCTCGTGACAGAAGCATGGAATGAAGAGTTCCTCATGAGTTCAAGACTGGGAGACAACAAATGTTTATCATTAGGACAAACATGCATCACTCTATATAACATTGCACTTCATTTGATTCTCGTCGGTTGCGATTGTTGCTATGTTATTGTGGCTATTGAATTATAAGATACAATGACGGTTTTGATTATTCATGTTCAGGTGCAAAATTTTATGTTCTTTATGAGCTTAGTGATATGGAGTGAACATTGTTAGATTGGGCTAATTGTTTCTTGCATGTTGTAGTTGAGGTGGTTCCATTGGAGTGGATGAGTACTTGTGTTCAATATTGCTTTAATTGGAGTTAGTTGTTTGCTTGCTAAGAACTGTGTTATTTGGTACTCACTCCCTTTCTTCTACATTTGTGAAGGTTACGAATCTGAATCATCTTGATTACTTTTTTTTTCTCTTCTATGTGTGAGGCTACAGTTGGAGAGTTTATGAGCTAGCTGCTTGTCATTTCGGTGGACACCTACTACTCTTTTATTATGTTTTTGTTCTATTATAGAAATAAAGACATTCAGACTAGTATTTCTTTGAATCTAATGTAATACTTAGAGGCATGTACAAGTGACAACCAGGTTTTGGAGTTATATAATTGAGTTATGTTATGCTATCCACGGTGTGTTGTTGAGATTATGTTAATTTTTTATTCTGACTTACTTTCCCATTTATCTGTTAATTTGGATTTTAGGTTGCCTTGTTTTGGTGGGAAAAAATAAGTGTCATCACGTCCGTTTTGAATCTTGCCGCTCGATCTTTTCACTTTGAAATTAACAAAAAAATGATGAAAACAAAATATTGGAAGTTTAAATTCTTACCAAAAAGGAAAGCAGCCACCAAAGAAAAGTTATTACAACATATGGAAATACCACTAATAACTTATTTGTTTGGTTACCTTGTATCTTTTGTCGTAACAAAAGGCTCGTGTAAGTTAAACTCCATTAACTTTTGAAATATTAAATGTAAAATTATATTTACATTTCACATCACCCATAAAGTAGTCTTAGGTCTCATTTGTTTCCATTAAGATTAAGAGTTCTGAATCTGAATACACATCTGAATATTAAGAATTACATTAGATTTGAGTGTTTGATCTGAGTACACATTTGAATATTAAGATGTGGTCTCTAAATTTGAACACTAAATAATAATGTTGTTTGTTTTCAATATCTGAATGTGCAAGTGAAATTGAACATTATATTAATAAATATTATAAAAAAATTCATTTCAACAAAATATATCACTTTTGATTAAAAAAAATTTAAAAGTTTCAACAATCATGATTTGGAGTACTATTTTTTCATTCAAAAACCTTGATAAACAACAACACACCAAAATATTATTGTAACCAGTGTTCTTGACAAACGTCAATACAAGAATATATTAATATAAAAAAATATTTGAAAGAATTTATGAAAATTTACCAGTTCAAGAGGGAAAATGGTGTTTGATTGAGAAAAGAGAGAAAAAAGATTTCTAGTTATGAGATAAAAAGGAACGTCCAAAGTAGTGAAGCGATGATTTATTATTTGAAATTATAAATATATTTGTACTAGTAACTACAACTATCAAAAACTAACATTTTATATTGATTTACTTAATATTGAGCAATATATTGTAAATATTCTTGGAAAATTAATTTCCTGTGAGCATATGAGTTATGACTTGTTTTTATATTTGTCTGAAAAGTTTCATGGAATTTGAGCAGACAAGCTCCTTTAGGTAATTTTATTCTAATTCTAGAAATTTCATAACTCCGTCTCTTTTTTTAAAATGTCCCGACTCTAAATGTTCTTTTATATTTATTTAGTTTGTTATTTGATGTTCGATATATTATTGAAACTGTTAGGACCAAAAATAAGCAGGTGTAATGTGGAAGCTAGCAAAGAAAACCTCGAAACACCATAAGTAAGAAGACAAACGAGAAATATACCAAAAGACACAAAGACTTAACGTGGTTCGGTCAATCGACCTACGTCACAAAGGAGATGAGCAATCTACTTTAAATATAAGAGTACAAAATACAGAGAGAAACAATCTCAACCAATTCATTCGGAATACATGGAGGTTCACACAAGTGATAACATATCAAGCTTGTGACCCATAAATTCTCCCCCTAACCAAAACTCTCAAAGCCCTTAAGACTACATTGTGAATGTTGATTAAGTTAGAAGGAACATGCCTCTATTTATGGAGTCCTAAACGTTTTCCTACAGAAAAAGGACTAGCCAATCCAAACTTTTTCCTAAAAGGAAAACCTATTTATGGAAAGAAACTCAGGAAAAATAAAACCCAACAGAAACGTTGATTAATTTGAATTTGCTTCACATAAGACTCCTTTAAGGAAAAAAATACTTTGTATTAAAAAAATTATAGCCTAAACTCGAATTTAATATATTTAATTAAAGATAAGTAATCATATACGTTTTCTTTCTCAAACAAAGTCAATTTTGATAAGGGTGGTAAGATAGTATAATCCAACTTATGTCATGTCAATGGTTTAGTTGGATTTGGTTAGGTATCCATTTCTGATAATGCCAATTTGTGACCACTAGGTATTTTCAAAATGCAACTATCAAAACCTAATAAAGATTTAGTAAACAATATTTTGTTGGTACTTGACTAGCTTTAAAATAGTTGTTTCAGTATACAATTCATCATGTTATCTTCATGATTAGTACTTGGTCAATGCATTTAGTTCATCTTTCAGTTATACTTCAGTACATATCTATATCTTTGTTCAGATTATATACTGCTCAGTTATGTATTGTATACCCTATATACTTTATTCAGCTTGGTATCTATATCATGCATGCTCAATACATTTCAAGTACTGTCACATACTTTAATGCGCTACATCATTTCATGATGTAGGTTCGAGTACTCAGCATCCATATCATGTGTAGATTGATTCTCTATCCGCATTCAACATCTTTAGTGGTGAGTCCTCATATTCCAAGGACAACATAAATGGTTTCATTTTAGTCATTATTTTTAGTTTCAGTCTTGCTAGAGTTAGTTGGGGGCATGTCCCAGCAACTCAATTCAGTTAGAGGCTTTTCAGACATAATAGTAGATTCAGCTTGAGTTGTTAAGTGGTTGTTTCACTTATCACTAAACTCTTATGGTTTCATATTTACATTCAGAATATTTGGTTTTTGTCCCTACACCAGTTATTTTCTGATTTAGCTTCCGCATAGTTCATGCTTTACTTAGTTATTTTTAGTATGCTTATAATAATGCCCGACTTAAGGTTAGCTTGGGGTCACTCGTAATTCTAGGTCTCATGTTACGTCAAAGGGGTAGCTTAGGAGTGTGTCAATTGTGTTTTCTATGAAATATTATGACCTTTTTGAAGGATTGTGTCTTTTTCAAAGGGTTGTAACCTTTCCGGTAAGACACAATAAACACTTTTTCACACTGCCATTTGTTGTCTATAAATACAGGGATTTCCTCTCATTTTAAGAGAACCAATTGCTTGGACTTCTTATACTATGAAATCTAATATTTTAAGTGTATTTTATTAACGTCGGGTGGTTCACTAACATCGTGGGTATAGGCATCGATACAATGATGAGTAAGATCATTCTATCCCTTGAGGATATATTCATTTAACCTTAGGTACTTGAGTGAAATAATTTTTTCAACACATACTCGTTAGTAACTAGAATTATATTCATTCGGATGTTAATTGCATTAGTTATGGTATATGACCTCCAAATTCATCAAATAAATGTGAAAACCACTTTCTTAAATGGATAACTAGAGAAGATATTTACATGGAACAACCCGAGGGTTTTGCGGTTCCTAGTAAAAAAAAGTGTGCTAAGTTGTTATGTCACTTTATGGACTAAAACACACACCCAAACAATGACATGAGATATTTGGTCAGAACATGTTGGCAAATGGATTTATGAATGATAGAAGTGATAAATGTGTTTACATTAAAGACACTCAAAATCACAAGGTCATGATTTTTTTGTATGTTGATGACATGTTAATCATCAATAGAGACACTAATGACATAAATGCTACTAAACATATGCTAGAAAGTAACTTCGATATGAAAGATCTTAGAGTTGATGATGCAATCTTAGGTATAAGAATCCTTAGAACTTTATAATGTTTTGCATTGTCACAATCTTATTACATTGAAAATGTACTTAACTAGTTCAAATATTTGGATTTTAATACTGTCAAAACTCCAATAAATGTGAGCTTTTCACTTCAAAATCATGACGGCAAAAGTGACTCACAATTCAATTATTCTAGAGTATTGGGAAGTTTGATGTATATCAAGAAGTGTACACGATCAGATATAGCATGTACTATTTGTAAAATGAGTTGGTTCACAAATAATCCCAATCAAACTTATTGGATGACAACGAAAAGAGTTTTAGGGTATTTAAAACATACTAAAAATGTGTCTTGTTATATAACAAATATTCAGCACTATTGAAAGGATGTAGTAATGCAAATTGGATCACTGGATCAAATGAAGTAAAATCCACAAGTGGATATGTATTTATTTTTGGTGGAAGAGTAGTCTCATAGAAATCTTCAAAAGAGACATGAATCTCTAGCTCTACAATGATCTCTGAGCTTGTCGCTCTAGATAAGGCCGATGAATAAATTGAAAGACTTTGGAATTTCTTGAAAGATATTATTTTTTTTTGACAAAACCTTTGACATTAGTATGCGTACACTATGATAGTCAAGATGCAGTAGGTAGGGTATGGAGCATGATGTATAACAGAAAGTCTCTCCATATAAGACGTAGATATAATAACGTTAGAAAACTACTCTCTTGTGAAATTATCACATTTAGCTATATAAAGTCAAAGGATAATGTGTCGGATGAACTCACAAAAAGGCCTAACTATATAGAAAGTTGAAATATCATATAACAGAATGGGTTTACGGCTTAGTACAAGTCATCATCGCAATAACTTTACCGAGATGCCAAGAGTTAGGTTCAACGAAAAAACAAAGTAGTCACTGACGATTCGACATTTTCAACCAATTCAATCCATTCTTATGATGAAGACAATGCTCAATAATAAGGATAAGACATTAAGGATTCTAAACGAGTTAATAAAGCCTAAAGTATTTAACAATTTGCTACGTTTGGCAGATTTGACCAAATAGATAAATCACGCCTTTTTCAAAGCATTTTTATTTCTGAGTGCAGGTTCAGTGATTCATGCCATGTCAGATGAGCAAGGTATGAGGAAGTGTATCTACGCGATAACACGTGTTAGAAATCACCTATATGAGTGTAAAGTGGAGGCCTCTTCAAATAGTCATTATAAAAAAAATATTCTCTATACACTAATAAAACGGTAAATGGTTGATTGTGTGATATATGGTGGTCCAGGTGTAAACCAAAGCTCGACGGTCTCAAGGATATTACATCTGCCTATTAGCCGAGTATATCCGACATATGTTCACTATAAAAAGTTTAGAGAGAAACCTAATTATGAAGATGTAATTATATCATGCTTGTAAAATATATACCCTTTTCCATTTCCTTGTCTTGGATTCATTTCTCATTCATATGAAGGACTGTTGGGTTTTAAAATGTGTGAATGAAAAATGAAGAGTTGAGACTTTTATGAGGAGTTCTGACTTTAATGAAAACTTGTGACTTTTATGAGGAGTTGTGACTTCTATGTGAAGTTATGACCTTTCCAAAAGGATTGTGATTTTTTCAGAAGGTTGTGACCTTTATGGTAAGGCACAATAAACACCTTTTCTCACTACCCTTTGTTGTCTATAAATAGGAGAATCTGGAAATTTCCCAAGTTTTAAAAGACTGAGTTTTGGTATTTTTTAAACAGTCATAACTCCCAGCTCAGGAAGAGTTAGGGTGAGATATTTATATGGTTAGAAAGAAAATGGGAATATATATCCAACGGCGCCGAGTTTGCGCATTTTCGATGTCGTATGAGGGAGATATGCCTTTTGGAAGTTGGGCTGTTGGACTGAGGAAAGTCCAACTCGGATTGTAGTAAGGGTAAAGTAGTATTTTTCACTCTAGTATTGCCTAATTCGTTTTAGGGGTTTATTAGGGGTAAAACCAAGTCCCAATTCAGTTTTAGAAAAGTTGAGAACACTTAGGGCTTGGGAGAAAAGAGAAGAGAAAAGCAAGACCAAGATTTCTTCAAGAACGCTAAGGTTTCGCTAGTGGAATTTATCGGGTGATCTCTATCGAGGTATGTGAGATCTTTCTGTGTGGGTTCGTACATCCACACACCAATATGTTTAATTCATCAAGATATGGATTGATTGAATGATGAATCTTAAAGTTCTTGATGAATAATTGTTGAAATCTTGTTGGTGGAATTGTAGTGTACCTTTAGTGGTTTGTGATTAGTGTTTTTGGGCTGTTATACGAGTCTAAACTATTGGGTATTGAGTATAGTAGTGATTCTAAGTGTTTGGGGAAGATCCATGGAGGTTTGAGAGGTTTAGCGTTGAAAATCAGAGAAGAAAAGTCGGAAAACTCGTCTGACAGGCCCTGGGGCGCCGCGCCTACCAGAGCCCCTCAAGACAGACTCTGTCCTTCAGGCTCTGGCGCGCCGCGCCAGCTAGAGGTCATGAGCAAAGAGTCTGTCCTTCAAGCTCTGGCGCTCCACGCTTCTCAAAGCGCCACGGTCATCTGGAGTTCCCTTTCTTCCCTATCTTTTCGTACTAGTTCCTAAGTGATGTACCCATCATTTCCGAGTTGATTCCAACACTCTAAGTACATCCAAATATCATGAAATCATCCATAAGCATGAGATCATGATCCTTGAATCCATAATCCAATTCAAGGACAGTTAAGATCAAAGTCAAAGAAGCTAAGAGTCAAGTCTAAAAGTTAAGAAGCAAGTCAAAGTAGATTCTCAAAAGATTTCTAGAGTCTTAAACAACATTTTAACTTTGTTTTAAGTCTCAATCTATAAGTTGAGCAAAGAGTAAAGTTGAAATTCATTTCTTAAAGAGTATATGGGGACTAAGTATCCCCAAAGAGAAGTAAAATTGTTTTCACATTTCAACAAGCAGGAAAACTATGATTTCCAAGAGAGCTTTTTAAAGCTAAGTTTTGATCACTAATCTCAAATCACAGAATCAGTATGTTTTAAAAAACATAAGAGCCAGTATATGTTTTTGGGAGTAGTATTTAGCACTGATGTGGGGATGCGAGTTCATATTAACTCAAGTCTCCATGTAAACCATGTAGCCATCATGGGTAGAAGAGGGTCATACTTTTTAGATGAACCCTTTAGGCAGTTCAGGTCATATACTCTAGTAAGGTTAGGATGGTCAAACAACGTGGGCCGAGTAAGAATGTATCATTACTATAGCTCTTAAGTGATGGTTGTCGGTTAGAGAAGCTCCCACATAAGTTTTGTATTTTTCATATACATCAGTTTTTGTATTTTTACTTACATCTCATATATTATTTGTATAATTGTATACATTCAGAGTTTACAACATATTTCAGTCAGTTTTTCTTTATATTACATTTACTTTTAAACTGCATATATTGAATAAGAGTTAGTAAATCATGAACTGAACAGAGCAAAGGTAAGTGTTCTTTTATGAAAAAGTGACATTTAAAATGTTGTGATTTTTCATGAAAAGATGTGTCTATTAAAATATAACTATTTGCATCGACATGAATATTGATGAATAGTCATTTGTCATGTTTTGTAAAAGAAAAATTTGAATTTTATTGCCTTTTTTGGACCCGATGAAACTATGTTCATGGGTAGTTCTATAACAATCAAACTGAAAGTAATGAAAGGTCCTTCTGAAAAGAATATTTGACAAGGTGGTGACTCTAAATAATATTTGTATTTGACAAAATTGTAATGATTACAAACAAAATATTTGTGAGAAAAAGCTACCTCACGAAGAACTTTTCAAACTCAAAATTTGCATATGTTCTTACTTGCTTGAGTCAAACTATTTGTGACATGAAAACTTGGGACATTTTTCTAACTTTGAGTGCAATAAATAAAAATGTCAAATTTATGTTAAATCTAAGTATGATAAGTGTTCTTATAAATTTGTTGAAAGGAATTATAACTTTTTGAGTTGATTTACACTAATATTTGTGACATGAAGTCAACACCAACTTGCGGTGGAAAAAAGTATCTCATAACTTTTATTGGCAAATGCATTAGATACATTTATGTCTATTTGTTGAATGGTAAGGATGAAACAATTGAAACGTCTAGGAAATATAATATTAAATTTGAAAATCAGTTGAGAAAAAGATAAGAAGTGATAGGGTTAGAGAGTATAAATCTCTTTTTGCCAAAAAAAAAATGTTTGTAAAGTGGAAATTATCCATAAAACTACTTCCATATTCACCTTAATCTAGTGGAATTAATTAATTAAAAAAAAGATCGAAATTTGAAGGAAATGATGAATGCATTACTTATAAGTTCAAGTTTATTGTAAAAGTTGTGTGGAGAATCTATTCTTAAAGCAATGGAAAATAACAAAGAATTTTATCTATTCATAAGAAAAACAATCTAAAAAAATAGTTTATTCAGGACACAATCTATTCCATATGAGAAATAGAAAGAAAAGAAACCCAACTTGAAATATGTCAAAGTATGGGAGTGTCTAGCCAAAGTAAAAGTTCCTATTCTTAAAAAATAATAAAAAAATAGGACCTAAGACTGTGGACTGTATATTATACTTTAGTAGTCTAATGAAGGGTCTAAAAGCCCTTGGAAATAACAGAAGGAGAATGTACTTAATAAAGAAATTCGGAAGCATAGCTGATGTCAAAGGACATCTACTTCCTTTGAATATGATTTTGTAACATTTCCTAAGTCTTTTGTGGACTCATCATTTTAGAAAGATGATGTCAATAGTGAGATTGATTCAATATTGAACAACCCTATTGGAAGTTAATTGGTGTTCCTCCAAAAAATAAATCTTTGGATTTAAAGTGAATCTTTAGAAGGAAAATGAAAGTCGATGGAACTATTGACAAATAGAAAGCAAGAGATTTTGTCAAAGGCTTTAAATTATAAGGTCTTGATTTTTCCAATACATACTCGCTAGTAACTAGAATTACATTTAATTCAGATTTTAATTGCATTAGTTGTGGTATATGACCTCCAAATTTATCAAATGGATGTGAAAACAAATTTCTTAAATAGAGAATTGGATGAAAATTTTTACATGGAACAACCCAAGGGTTTTTGTGGTTCCCGGTAAAGAAAAGAAAACGTGTTGACTTATTAAGTCACTTTATGGACTAAAACAAGCACACAAATAATGACATGAGATACTTGACCAAACCATATTGGTAAATGGATTTAAGAATGAGAAGTGATAAATGTATTTACATACTCCAAATCACAAGGTCATTGTTTGTTTGTAAGTTGATGACATGTTGATCATCAGTAGAGACACTAATGAAATACATGTTACTAAACATATGCTAGAGAGCAAATTTGATATGTAAGATCTTGTAGTTGCTGATGCGATCTTAATTATAAGAATCCTTAGAACTCTACAATGTTTAGCATTGTCACGGTCTCATCACATTGAAAAGATATTTGTCTAGAAATATTTCAATTTTAACAGTGTCAGAACTCCAATAAATGTGAGCTTTGCACTTCAAAAAAATGAAGGTGAAAATGACTTATAATAGGATTATTCTAGAGTATTGGGAAGTATGATGTTTATATGAAACTGTACATGATTAGATATAGCATGTACTATTAGTAAACTGATTCGGTTAACGAGTAATCCTAATCAAACTCATTGGATGACAATGAAAAAGGTTTTGGGATATTTAAAACAAACTCAAAAAATATGTCTTGTATTATAACAAATATCCAACACTATTGAAATGATATATTGATGAAAATTGGATCACCGGATCAACTATACGTGACTTCTATGTGAAGTTATGACCTTTCCAAAAGGATTGTGATTTTTCAGAAGGTTGTGACCTTTATGGTAAGGCACAATAAACACCTTTTCTCACTACCCTTTGTTGTCTATAAATAGGAGAATCTGGAAATTTCCCAAGACTGAGTTTTGGTATTTTTTAAACAGTCATAACTCCCAGCTCAGGAAGAGTTAGGGTGAGATATTTATATGGTTAGAAAGCAATGGGAATATATATCCAACGGCGCCGAGTTTGCGCATTTTCGATGTCGTATGAGGGAGATATGCCTTTTGGAAGTTGGGCTGTTGGACTGAGGAAAGTCCAACTCGGATTGTAGTAAGGGTAAAGTAGTATTTTTCACTCTAGTATTGCCTAATTCGTTTTAGGGGTTTATTAGGGGTAAACCCAAGTCCCAATTCAGTTTTAGAAAAGTTGAGAACACTTAGGGCTTGGGAGAAAAGAGAAGAGAAAAGCAAGACCAAGATTTCTTCAAGAACGCTAAGGTTTCGCTAGTGGAATTTATCGGGTGATCTCTATCGAGGTATGTGAGATCTTTCTGTGTGGGTTCGTACATCCACACACCAATATGTTTAATTCATCAAGATATGGATTGATTGAATGATGAATCTTAAAGTTCTTGATGAATAATTGTTGAAATCTTGTTGGTGGAATTGTAGTGTACCTTTAGTGGTTTGTGATTAGTGTTTTTGGGCTGTTATACGAGTCTAAACTATTGGGTATTGAGTATAGTAGTTATTCTAAGTGTTTGGGGAAGATCCATGGAGGTTTGAGAGGTTTAGCGTTGAAAATCAGAGAAGAAAAGTCGGAAAACTCGTCTGACAGGCCCTGGGGCGTCGCGCCTACTAGAGCCCCTCAGGACAGACTCTGTCCTTCAGGTTCTGGCGCGTTGCGCCAACTAGAGGGCATGAGGACAGAGTCTGTCCTTCAAGCTCTGGCGCTCCACGCTTCTCAGAGCGCCAGGGTTATCTGGAGTTCCCTTTCTTCCCTATCTTTTCGTACTAGTTCCTAAGTGATGTACCCATCATTCCGAGTTGATTCCAACACTCTAAGTACATCCAAATATCATGAAATCATCCATAAACATGAGATCATGATCCTTGAATCCATAATCCAATTCAAGGACAGTTAAGATCAAAGTCAAAGAAGATAAGAGTCAAGTCTAAAAGTTAAGAAGCAAGTCAAAGTAGATTCTCAAAAGATTTCTAGAGTCTTAAACAACATTTTAACTTTGTTTTAAGTCTCAAGCTATAAGTTGAGCAAAGAGTAAAGTTGAAATTCCTTTCTTCAAGAGTATATGGGGACTAAGTATCCCCAAAAGAGAAGTAAAATTGTTTTCACATTTAAACAAGCAGGAAAACTATGATTTCCAAGAGAGCTTTTTAAAGCTAAGTTTTGATCACTAATCTCAAATCACAGAATCAGTATGTTTTAAAAAACATAAGAGCCAGTATATGTTTTTGGGAGTAGTATTTAGCACTGATGTGGGGATGCGAGTTCATATTAACTCAAGTCTCCATGTAAACCATGTAGCCATCATGGGTAGAAGAGGGTCATACTTTTTAGATGAACCCTTTAGGCAGTTCAGGTCCTATACTCTAGTAAGGTTAGGATGGTCAAACAGCGTGGGCCGAGTAAGAATGTATCATTACTATAGCTATTAAGTGATGGTTGTCAGTTAGAGAAGCTCCCACATAAGTTTTGTATTTTTCATATACATCAGTTATTTGTATTTTTACTTACATCTCATATATTATTTGTATAATTGTATACATTCAGAGTTTACAACATGTTTCAGTCAGTTTTTCTTTATATTACATTTACTTTTAAACTGCATATATTGAATAAGAGTTAGTAAATCATGAACTGAACAGAGCAAAGGTAAGTGTTCTTTTATGAAAAAGTGTCATTTAAAATGTTGTGATTTTTCATGAAAAGATGTGTCTATTAAAATATAACTATTTGCATCGACATGAATATTGATGAATAGTCATTTGTCATGTTTTGTAAAAGAAGAATTTGAATTATATTGCTTTTATTGGACCCGATGAAACTATGTTCATGGGTAGTTCTATAACAATCAAACTGAAAGTAATGAAAGGTCCTTCTAAAAAGAACATTTGACAAGGTGGTGACTCTAAACAATACTTGTATTTGACAAAATTGTAATGAGTACAAACAAAATATTTGTGAGAAAAAGCTACCTCACGAAGAACTTTTCAAACTCAAAATTTGCATATGTTCTTACTTGCTTGAGTCAAACTATTTGCGACATGAACACTTGGGACATTTTTCTAACTTTGAGTGCAATAAATAAAAATGTCAAGTTTATGTTAAATCTAAGTATGATAAGCGTTCTTATAAATTTGTTGAAAGGAATTATAACTTTTTGAGTTGATTTACACTGATATTTGTGACATGAAGTCAACATCAACTTGTGGTGGAAAAAAGTATCTCATAACTTTTATTGGCAAATGCATTGGATACATTTATGTCTATTTGTTGAATGGTAAGGATGAAACAATTGAAACGTCTAGGAAATATAATATTGAATTTGAAAATCAGTTGAGAAAAAGATAAGAAGTGATAGGGTTAGAGAGTATAAATCTCTTTTTGCAAAAAAAATGTTTGTAAAGTGGAATTATCCATAAAACTACTTCCATATTCACCTTAATCTAGTGGAATTGATTAATAAAAAAAAAGATCGAAATTTGAAGGAAATGATGAATGCATTACTTATAAGTTCAAGTTTATTGTAAAAGTTGTGTGGAGAATCTATTCTTAAAGCAATGGAAAATAACAAAGAATTTTATCTATTCATAAGAAAAACAATTAAAAAAATAGTTTATTCAGGACACAATCTATTCCATATGAGAAATAGAAAGAAAGGAAATCCAACTTGAAATATGTCAAAGTATGGGAGTGTCTAGCCAAAGTCAAAGTTCCTATTCTTAAAAATAATAAAAAATAGGACCTAAGACTGTGGACTGTAAATTAGACTTTAGTAGTCTAATGAAGGGTCTAAAAGCCCTTGGAAATAACAGAAGGAGAATGTACTTAATAAAGAAATTCGGAAGCATAGCTAATGTCAAAGGACGTCTACTTCCTTTGAATATGATTTTGTAACATTTCCTAAGTCTTCTGTGGACTCATCATTTTGGAAAGACGATGTCAAAGGTGAGATTGATTCAATCTTGAACAACCATATTGGAAGTTAATTGGTGTTCCTACAAAAAATAAATCTTTGGATTCAAAGTGAATCTTTAGAAGGAAAATGAAAGTCGATGGAACTATTGAAAAATAGAAAGCAAGAGATTTTGTCAAAGGCTTTAAATTAGAAGGTCTTGATTTTTCCAATACATACTCGCTAGTAACTAGAATTACATTCATTCAGATTTTAATTGCATTAGTTGTGGTATATGACCTCCAAATTTATCAAATGGATGTGAAAACAAATTTCTTAAATAGATAATTGGATGAAATTTTTTACACGTAACAACCCAAGGGTTTTTGTGGTTCCCGGTAAAAAAAGAAAACGTGTTAACTTATTAAGTCACTTTATGGACTAAAACAAGCACACAAATAATGACATGATATACTTGACCAAACCATATTGGTAAATGGATTTAAGAATGAGAAGTGATAAATGTATTTACATACTCCAAATCACAATGTCATTGTTTGTTTGTACGTTGATGACATGTTGATCATCAGTAGAGACACTAATGAAATAAATGTTACTAAACATATGCTAGAGAGCAAATTTGATATGTAAGATCCTGTAGTTGCTGATGCGATCTTAATTATAAGAATCCTTAGAACTCTATAATGTTTAGCATTGTCACGGTCTCATCACATTGAAAAGATATTTGTCTAGAAATATTTCAATTTTAACAGTGTCAAAACTCCAATAAATGTGAGCTTTGCACTTCAAAAAAATGAAGGTGAAAATGACTTATAATAGGATTATTCTAGAGTATTGGGAAGTATGATGTTTATCTGAAACTGTACATGATTAGATATAGCATGTCCTATTAGTAAACTGATTCGGTTAACGAGTAATCCTAATCAAACTCATTGGATGACAATGAAAAGGGTTTTGGGATATTTAAAACAAACTCAAAAAATATGTCTTGCATTATAACAAATATCCAACACTATTGAAATGATATATTGATGAAAATTGGATCACCGGATCAACTTAAGTAAAATCCATGAGTGGATATGTATTTACTTTTGGTGGATGAGTGGTATCTTCAAAATCTTCCAAAGAGACATGTATCTTTAGCTCTACAATGATCCATGAGCTTGTCACGCTAGATAAGGCCAATGAATAAGTTGAAAGGCTCTGGAATTTCTTGACAGATATTCCTTTTTGGGTCAAACCTTTGGCATCAGTATGCATACCCTTTGATATTCAAGATGCAATAGGTAGGGAATGAAGAATGATGTTAACGAAAAGTCTCTCCATAAAAGACACCTTTAGAAAACTACTCTCTAGATAAATGATCACATTTGACCAAATAAAGTCAAAGGATAATGTGTCTGATCCACTTACAAAAAGGCCTAACTAGAGAGAAAGTTGATAGCTCATCAAAGGAATAGGTTTACGGCTTAGTTCAAGTCATCATGGCGGTAACTCTACCTAACAGACTGGAGATACCAAGAGCTAGGTTCAAGGAGAAAACAATGTCGTGACTGACGGTTCGACATTGTTAACCAACTCAATCAATTCTTATGATGAAGACATGCTCAGGAATAAGGATAAAAAAATTAAGGCTTGTTAACTAGTTAATAAAGACCGGAGTATTTGATGATTTGCTAAGTTTCGTAGATTTGACCAAATAGTGTATCTATGCGATAACACGTGTTAGAAATCACCTATATGAGTGTGAAGTAGAAGTCGTTTCAAAGAGAATCATTGTAAAAAGTCTATTCTCTATACACTCATGAAACTAAGAGGTATTCATCGCTGAAACGAACACAACAGTAAGAGTCATAAATGGTAAAGGGTTGATTGTGTGACATATGGTTGTCTATGTATATACACCAAAGCTCGACGGTTTCAAGAATATCACATCTATCGATTGACCGAGTATATCTGACATATGGTCACTACAAAAAGTTCAAAGGGAAACCTAATTATGCAGATGTAATTTATTCTTGCTTGTAAAGTATACACACTTTTCTATTTCTTCATCTTAGATTCATTCCCCATTCATGCGGGGAGATTGTTGAGTTTTAAAAGGTGTGAATGGAAAAAAGAAGACTTGTGACTTTTATGAAGAGTTGCGACTTTATTGAAAAGTTGTGACTTTCATGAGGAGTTGTGACTTCTATAAAAAAGTTATGACTTTTATGAAAGTTGTGACCTTTTCGAAGGATTGTGACTTTTCCAAAAGATTGTGACCTTTCTGGTAAGGCACAAAAAAACTTTTCTCACTAACCTTTGTTGTTCATAAATAGAGGGATTTTCTCTCATTTTAAGAGATACAATTTTTTGGACTTCTTCTACTATTAAATCTAGTATTCAAAGTGTACTTTACTTCCATTGAGTGGTTCAGTGACACCATGGGTATAGGTATCGATATACGGGTGAGTAAGATCGTTCTATCTTGGGAGGATATATTTCATTAACATCGGGTACTTGAGGGAAATAGTTTACTTAAGGGAACACTCTGCATTTAGTAGGCTCGATTTTCTTCTTTGAGAAAAATATTTTGTACATTGTTTAATCTGTTTCTGATTATATTTTCTCTAGTGGTTTTAATTTTCTAGTTCTGAAAATACTCTTTAGACTTTGTTTTTTCTTACAAAGTTTTTCAAAGTTTTTGTTTTAAGTATCTTAGAATACATGATGAACAACACAACATTGCAGAGAACTCATATACCTTATATGCTCACCCTGCAAGGGAATGGAATGTTAGCACATAAAATATCATGCATGACAATAGCATTTTTTCCTTTTTTTCAATCACACACACTACATAATAAAGTAAAGAGTTTTGATTCCTTATATACAAGCCAATAATTCAAGCTCTAGTAACACCCGTTCAAGAAGTAGGAAAAGAGGTGTTTTTTTCTATATTAATGGACAATATATTACGTTTCTTAGATTGTAGGATTACAATATATTCTTGAAATCAAATATATAATTCATTTATTACAATAAATCATGGTTAGAAATTTATTTCGGTCAATAAATCTTAGTTGCAACTCTTGGTGAAAGGCTCAATCTTTTCACAATAATAAATTGATGAAAATAAATATTGGAAGTTTAAATCTTACCTAAAAGGAAAGAAGCCACCAAAGAAAATTACTTCAACATGATGGAAAATACCGAAGAAGAATAAAGTAGAGAGAAGTCATTTTATTTCTGTTGAATGATTAATTTACAATGAAAAGAACCTCTTTATTTATAGTTAAAAACATATTTAGTCCCTAGTTAGGATTTCTAACTTTTCTCCAAAGAACCAAAATAATTGAATTTTAAATGTCACACCGTTTTATAAATAACTACTACAGTATATATCGGAACTCAAACTTAGCTTTAATGTGATTAATTACTAATGAACTCAAACTTAGCTTATTTGTCTCTAAGATTTTGCAATGGCAACCAAATGCTGACACAACACTCAAGACTCAAACAGAGACAAAAGTATATCAATTTGTTGATAGCATCAATGTAGTTAAAGAAGGAAAATGGGAACTCTTTAACTTTTTTAAACTACTGCTCAGAGGTATTTCATTATTTAATGCTCAGATGTATTTCATTTCTTCCCACTAGGTTCATTAGAACTATTGAATATTGGGAAAAAATTCTCTTTTGTAAGGTAAATAGTTTATAATGAAAATATATTAGAATGACTTGGAACGCACACAATTTTCTCTTTGTCGTTAGGGTTCCATTTCCCCCTTGCTTCATATTTTTAGCAACTCAATTCTTGCGAATTAGAAAAAAAATAATGAAATTTAGAAGTACAACATGACTAATAGCTCTGGTGAATTGGATAATGACACTGTTTGTAAAGATACAATTTTAATTATGAATGAAAATATGCAGGTTACCAAAAAAAAGATACTGGAATTACATGTTTTTGAGGACGACTTCAAGATTTTTGCTTATCAACAGAAATGGAATGAAGAATCTAGATTACATGCATACTACATTTAAAGAAAGGACATGAAATCAAAGATGTGTCAAAAAACATGTAGTATCTTTCCTTCTCGCTAAATCATTAATGATATTTCGGGAAATGTCCAAAGAACAGAATCATTAGATATTTGGTGCATTATTATCATACTAGCAAAGAACTACATGTAATAAATTTTTACTCTACTTTAAACAAATATCCAATGAGGATTTTCAATCTAATCTTATCTTCTTTTATCTCTTGATCGTTCTGCGAATAGAGTCTCATGTAATTTCCTTTATATCTTTCTTGAATGTGACAAAGTTCTAAGTTCTACCGAGGGGTTACTCCTTTGTCAAGGGTGCGAGAATAATTATGATTGTAATCATGTAATCGAAGATTGGAAACTTATTTGTCCTCGTCAATATTATCATGGATTTTTTCAAGTTTTTGTTCTTGCATTTGATCCTCAGGATAATATTGATACATATTATCACTCTGTCACTGCAATCCCTCCTCCTGGTCAGCCAATTCACTTATTTGAGATTTACTCATCTCTATCTTATTCTGGGAGGTTCTCTTCCTAACAATTTCTTAGGTAGAAGATACAATTGTTATTGGTGGGAGACATTACATGAGGGTGATGACTTATTGGAATACAACATCAAATGATGTACCCGCATTTAATGTGAAAAATGAGATCACAATAGAATATGAGTTATGATATGCAACTATATATAATGACTATGCGGATATTTTTATATTTATTAGATATATATGAGGGAATGGCATGTGTAAGTGCAGTGCGTACGTAAATCTTGGACACAAAAAATATCTTGGGAAAATTTTCTTCAATAACAGTGGTATTGTGTTGTGTAGTGTACTACCTTGTATTAAGTTTTCGAAAGACGTTATGGTTATCTACATTACTAAAGGAAATATCCTTATCACTTCAGGGATCATAAGATTGAGACTCTCGTGGGTACATGACAATGAATCCTAAGAGAAGATTCAAACCTTTCAAGAAAAAGTCTCGATATGTACATGAGCTGAAGAATTAGTGACCTTAATGATATTTTCGGTTGTAGTCAAGTAGAAAACCTTATGCATGTTTTTTGTTAAAGCATATACTCTCCTTTCATTAGAACTCCTAGACAACGCTGAAGCAAAAAATATAAGAAGTTCTGATAAAAGGATATAATATATGCTTCAAAATAGAACACAAGAAAAGTTTTCTACTTGACAACAATAGAAAATACCATCAAAGGCACTAATTCTTCACCGCATGTTACATAATGAGGTTGTTTATGTATGATAGAATACTCATTATGTATTTTTGTGTCCTTGACTCATGAGAGTCTCAACCTTCTTCTCTCTCAGGCGATAAGGATATATCCTTTCAGTCCTGTAGATCACCACAAGGTGGTATGCTACATGACACAACACCATAGTTAATAAACAGAATTATATCAAATGCTAGCTTGACAAGTCTTCTTATGTGCAAGATTTTCATACACTACACTTCACACATATGTACTTTCTTCCATAGATATTTAATATAAAAACATCCCTAGAGTCATTATAAGCATTTTGAAAGCATAAATCATCTTCTATTTGAGTTAAGATACCATAAATCTGGATTGAAAAGAAATATGTAGAGTTGTTATGATCTCATTTCACATTGAATGCAAGCACATAATTTGATGTTTTATTCTAGTAAGACATTCACTTCATATAATATTCTTCCAAAAACAAATGTATCTTTAACTCAAGACAACCTAAAAAAGAGCACATCTTAAGGTTTTGATTGAGATGTGTAAATCTCAAATAAGATAATTTACTGACCAATATAAGGTATTGTAGAGACAATATTACCATGGAGATCAAATTCAAGAATAACTGTTGGAAAAAATCCATGATAATACTATTGAGGATGGATACATTTTTGATTTTCAATTATAGGATTATAAACACAATAATTCTCCCACCCCAAACAATGGAGTAACCCGCTACTAAAACTTAGAACTTTGATCCTTTTAGGAAACAAACCAAGGAAAGGACCGGGAATTCCATTTGCAGAACAATCAAGAGATTAAAAAAATAGAATTAGATTGAAATTTAATATCCATTGTTCGATAAAATTAGCCTAAAAGTGTCGAGGATGAAGTACTTTGCTGGTATTATAAAAATGGACAAAACTTCAATAATTATTTAGTAGGGATGAAAGTCACCACAAATTTATTTGCACAACTATGATATTCATTTCCTCCCTTCTAATGTAGTCTGCATGCAGGTAATTTAGATTCATCATTCCATTTCAGTTGATAAATAATAGCCTTAGAGTCATCCTATGAAAACTTTTGAATCTCAATCCCCTTTGGTTCAAACATGTCATCATTCGATTCATCAAATCCTTCCAAGATTTCATTTATTTTTTAATGTGTAGGTAATTGAGTTGCTGAAAAATCAAGGGAAATGGGAAAAATGGTTGGAAAATTATTGCAGCGATTAGAAAAGTCATGCATGAACCAAATCATTTCAATACTGTTAAGTTATGAAATACCTCAGAACATAGGTTTATATAAGCTAAGAGTATTTTTCCTTCCCATTTCTTTAATATCATTGATGCTCTCAATCAACATATTTAGATACTTCTATCATTATTTGACTGCTAACTATTGTGCCTGCTTTTGGATGTCAGTGCATAATCCTAGCAACAAACAAAGTAACAAATTATACACATAAATATAACATAGAAACAAAAATCTATAAATAATGTTACGCTTTTAGCTAAAGTCAATATCGTGATCATTTGATGTGAATGTTGTTGATTGTTGATATATTTTCCTTTTTTCTCTTACTAGAAAAATTTAGAAAAAATTGCACCCCAAAAGAAAGAGTTTTTGGCCAATGTAAGGATAATTAAGTGAATTCATTATGTTATAGTTTGAAAGTGTAACAAAGCATACAATTGTATTTATAATAGGACTAGTTCTTTGAATATAAACCAAGTCATAAAACATGTCATGTATATAGATTTGGTTTCTATAGTGTTAAAAAATTCTTGTATTTATTAGTTAACTAAAAATTAGTTATTGATCCAACAAAAGAAAAAAAAAATTTTGTCAATACAACTATTGCGGCATACATCGTTTGACAATTTCAGTTTGCTTATTAGTAGAGAAAATTTCTTTTTCTCTAAAGTCCATCCATCTGTTTTTGATCTAATTAACGAAAAAATAGAAGGGATTTGAGGACACAACATTTGTGGCTTAGGTGTATAGAATGAGGTTTTGACCCCTTTTAGATATACTAACAGATGTTTTATAAGAAAATTAACTTTGAGATTCTATAATGATTAATTATAAGACTCTTGAATGGTCAACAACTAGTCTTACATCTAACTAGATATGTGATTAAATTATTTGTACATACATGCTTTATGATGTTTTAGAACAATTAATAATATTTTGTGCTGATTGTTGTTTGTGTTTGCTACTATATGATAGTTTATTTTTGGTTCTTGACAACCACATACCTTACTGTTGACTCAAAATATTTTTCTCACGATTTTACATTTTGAAAATACCTTACTGTTGACTCAAATTGTCTTGAGGTTGTTGGTGAGGATTGTTTTGTAGTTGTTTGGGCAGTGGATGTCTTCCATTTTTTTCGTTGTTTTCTATTTCTTTTGGCATTTTTCGAATTGTGTGTAATTTCTTGCATGTCCATATCCAATTTATATCATTTATTTCCTATTGTGAATATTTAATTTCTGTATTTGATTTTCTAACACATTGTTGAAATTTATATTCTGTATTTTGTCTTGTGTTTTCTACTACATTCTTGAAATTTTGCTTCCTTTCTCTCTTCTTGAAAGTCTGTCGTTACTAAAATTCCTGGAATTCTGTTTTTATAAAATTCTGTGTTTCTTACTCTATGTTATATTTGTTATTTTCTCAATGTCTATATTCTTGGTTTATTGTTTATTTCTGCCATTGTTGGTGATTTCTAGGTCAAAATCTACCCTCTTTGTTTGCTATTTCTCTCTGGTCGCTGCTCCTTGTCATTTTAGTATTAATATTTATTCTTGCTTATTTTATTGTATGCATTTAATCAATTTAGTGTATACCCTGAGTTATTCTTGTTTTTATCTTTTTTGTAGTTTTGTCAATTGGTCTTAGACTTTCCGCTTGATTTAGTAGTTTTAGTAATTTCCTGTTTTATTTACATCTTGTCTAGTTACATCTCTCTAGTGGCTTTGGGTAATGATGGTGGACTAGGTTCATGTCTTCGGTAGAGGCCGGGGGCGAGGGGAAGTGGTGGTAGATGGGTTAAGAGTTCTCCTAAGTTAAGAGTAGGGCTATTAATGGGGAAGTCCATAGAATTTGTAAAGATTCTCAAGAAAAGGACGATAAATATAACTTGCGTACAGGATACCAGATGGGAAGGTACCAAGGCATGGGAAGGACGGGTTTAAGTTGTGGTACTTCTGAGTATCAAGAGATAGAAATGAAGTAGGTATTTTAGTTGATGAGGACCTTCGAGAGCAAGTGGTGGAGGTTAGGAGAATCAATGATAGGATGATGACAATTAAGCTAGTCGTTGGTGGGTTTATTTGAACATTTTAGTGCTTATGCGCCTCAAATGGTTTTAACAATGAGATCAAAACGCTCTATTGGGTGGATTTGGATGAGGTAGTGAGAGGTATACCAAACACAGAGAAGATTTTCATTGGTGGAGATATTAATGGTCAAATCGGGGAAGTTTCTAGTGATTTTGAAGATGGTCATGGAGGCTTTTGTTTTGGGGAGCAGAGTGGAGGTATATTATTGCTTTTGGATTTTGCTAAAGATTTTGAGTTGGTTATTGCTAACTCATACTTTCTGAAATGGCAGAAAAGCCACTGGGAAACCTTTCGTAGCACGATAGCTGACTTAGATTACTTGCTTCTTAGGATTAAAGACTTTTCAAGCATTGCATGGTTATTTCGAGTGAGAATATTACAACCCTATGCAAACCTTTTGTGATGGACTTGGAGATTAAGAGGCATAGGAGGAAAAAAAGCTTATATGACAGAATGAGGTTTAAATTGGGTGGCTTCCCCCCAACTCTTTCTCAGGTTATGGGGAGAAGTTTATTGGTGTGGAGTATGGAGTTAATAGCGGTGATGTGAAAAATATGTGGGTAAGGCAGATAGTTGCATTAGGGGATTAGCTATAAAGGTGCTAAGGACAACGAGGGGTAAATTTGGTGGTCATCAAGGATATTAATGGGGGGATGGAAAACTCCAAGCAAAGTGGAGACCAATAAGGTTGCATATACAAAGTTTTTGGAGTGCATGGACGAGGAAGAAAAGGGAAACCTTAAAGAGATTTATAAGACAAGAAAGGCAAAAGCTAAGTCAGTAGATACGACTACTAAGACGACAACTTTCAAATGCTTGTATGTTGAACTAGGGGACAAAGGTAGGGATAAGCAGTTGTATAGGCTCGCGAAAGCGAGAGAAAGAAAGGCTCGCGACATGAATCAAGTGAAGTGCATCAAATATGAGGAAGGGAAGGTGTTGGTGAAAGAGACCTCTATTAAGCAAAGATCAAAAGCATACTTCATAAACTCATAACCGAATAATAGGATAAAGACATTACTAGGTGAATTGGCGCACTCTGAAAGACTTTTTAACTTGGGGCACTCTAGGTGTTCTACAATTTAGGAGGTTAAACATGTTATTGGTAAGATGATCAAGCGCAGAGCGAGTATTTAACCGTTTTATTTCACCATGCGCTTATACAATGGAACCATTTACCTCCACCTTTATATGTAGAGTATTTTTTGTCTTAAAAATAATATTAAACCTAGTAACCAATTTTATACATTCCTTGTCTTTGTTCTTTCAAAATTCCACCAGAATCTCATCGGGTCCGATCTCTCATTCCCTGCTCATCCTACAAATAATGTTAACCTCACTACCCTAAAACACCTATATTACACAAAGTCCCAAACTCTTTCAATGTGCACTAACTCACCTAAGACAATGTCTTTATCCCTTACTTCGTTTAAGAGTTTGTGGAAGTATGTTTGCCATATTTTATTAACGGAGGTCTCTTCCACTAACACCTTGTCTTCCTAATGCTGGATGCACATTTCAATTAATGAGATTTTATCTCTCTCAATTTCTTGATCCTTCAAAATTTCCTATCCCCATCTTTGTTCTCTAGCTCGACATACAATAATTTGAAAGCAGAAACTTTTGAAGTAGTAACGGCTAATTTGGCTTGTTTGGTTGTCGTCTTATAGACTTTTTGTTTAAGTGTCAGCTTCTTTTCCTCATACACACACACCACCAAATTTTTAGTGACAACCTTCATTGCTTCAAATTTTCCCTAGACTTCTCCGTTTCACCACCTATCTCATCGATTACATCAAAATTACCCCTCGATACACCTTGCACCTTTGTAGCTGCTTCCCTAATGAAATTGGTTGTCTTATCTCACATTTTTCTCACATCCTCGCTACTAATCCAGAACTTTATACCAATAAACCTCTCCTCCATCTTTGTAGATAGAGTAGGTTCAAGTCACCCAATTTAATCATCAGTGGTTCATATATGGTTTTCTCCTCCTATTCTTCTCAATCTCAGAGTCCACCACCAAAAGCTTGTGTTGTCTAGTACGATTTTGTTACACCTCGGAATCTAGTAGTCTAAGCTAGGGCTAAGTGAGAGGAAACAACCAAGGGAGATAGAGAGCTTGGGCAGACTAACCTTCACAAGCACGGGTCGTGGTGAGGCTCGTGGAAGTCTAGGTAGTAGCTAGGTAAAACTGTCCCAAGATAGGACCCTCTCCACGAGCCACTAGAGGGCTCGTGAAGGCCACCACGGGCCATGGGAGGGGTCGTGGTGATGAGATAGACTTTTAGGGGTTAATGAGTGGTTTCCAAGCCATTGTTCCAAGACCACGAAGGGAACCATGGCTCGTGGTAGGGACCTCGACTCGTGGAGCCTCGCGTGGTGAGGAGGCAGACCATGTAAGTTAGGGGCAAAGGGGTCTTTTCCGGATTTGAGTAAATTGATAATACATCATTTTAACCAAGCCTAAGACCCCTATATAAGTAGTTTTAACCCCAAAAGTCACCCATTCAAGTCATTATTTCTAAAATCCAAAAGAAATCCCAAATTCTTCCTCTCAAATATTTCTCTCTCTAGATCTTGAAGAAGAAGAAAGAGTTGGAGCTAGGATCAAGGTCAAGTCTCCATTCCTCAAGCATTTGTGTGCTTTGGAATCAAGGTTTGATGGATTTTCATCCATGGAATCCTTTATTACATGGAGTCCCTAAGATTCCCCAATTGAAGAGATGAAATTCCCCAATTTGAGTTAGGGGTTTCTTCCAATGTTGTGGGTATTCATAAATGTTGATCCAATTGAGTGGATTATGATTTTTTATGATTGAATTGACAGGAGTACATGTTTTTAGGATGAAATTACAATTACCCATGCCTAACTCATGTCTAGAAAGATGAAATTGATGTAAATAGATTTTATGCCATGAAAAGAGAATTTGTGGGTTTAGATGTACTCTATCTAGGTTTGATGAGATACATTAGAATTGAAGCTTATATGATGAATTATGATTATAATTGCTTGAGATTGAAGTATATATGATGATTGTGATATACATTTCTTTGAGAGTGAAGCACATAGGATGATTATTAGATGAAGAGCTTTGAGAGTAAAACTTATGTTATGAATTATTCATTATTGATCTAATTGTTGTGGAAGGGATAGTTCCCACATGAATTGCTTATGTATGATTGTGAAGGACTTTCTCCCATTGACTGATTCTAGAAAGGATTTCTCACCTAAAATGAATTTAAGCTAAATACTAAGAAATTGATGAGGCTAGAGGCGATTACTATTGACCTCTGGTAGATATAAGGCAATTACCCACATCCCCTAGAATAGAATAAGAGGCGACTACCCTTATTCCTTGAGTTGAACAAGAGGCGACTGCCCATGTTCTTAAGATATGAATTGAACAAGAGGCGAGCATCCATGATCCTTATAGAAAGACAAGGGGCGAATACCCATGTCACATGATGTTGGACTAGAGACGAGTACCTATGATCTAAATGTAAAGAAGGACTAGATGCGACTATCCATGTTCCTTTATGATAAGGCAAGAGGCAATTCCCCATGTCTATAATAATTAAGCTAGAGTATTTTTGATAGGTGATGAGCTTGGATTGTTTCTTGAATTGCCTTCTAAGATAAGTAAGGATGATTTGAGGTTACTTCAAGAAGTATTCCTTTTATGTTGAAATAATCTATTATGTGCATTGATTATGCGTTTATGACTTTTATTGTCTAACTCTTATGTTTATGCTGATGTTTATGCAAGGAATCATATTTAGTACATTTTGTACTAACACATACTCTTGCCTAAATTTCTTATCTAATCCGGCGATCTCGACTTTCATCCTCGTGGCTAGGATCTTAGTAGAGGCAAGACTTGAAGTTTGGTGAGTCCTCATAACATTAGAGGATTTGGCCGCCATTTCTCTTATGTTCTTTCATTTTAAGTTTGAAAATTATTGTATGGGTTGTGTCCCAAGATATTCATATTTTAGATGGTTTGAGACAAAGTGTAATAGACTTTCACTTTTGTTATGAAACTTTGATGTTGGTTGGAAATGTTTTAAGTTTCCGCTCATTTCTATTATCTTATGTTATGAAAGCTAAGTGGCTTACATGAGGCCTCTTGGTGTCTTGTATGCCATGTTACGTCTAGGTTGTACCCCTGGATCGTGAAAAATTCTCACTTAAAATAACTGTCTGTCCTTACAAAGGCCTCTATCACCCTTTCTAAGAAGCAAGTTATCTATCTAAGTATTTGTAACACCTCTGAAATGGGAAAGTTTACCTGGAAAAGGGAAGGAGTAAAGTTTTGGCTACTAATTCAGACCTACGAGATCATCTACAGTTTTTTGAAGCCTCTACGGGTCATAGGTGGCACTCGTAGGAACTGAGTTAAGTTTAGGGAAAATTCAAGTCCCGATAAATTGATCTACGATTGACTAGGACGAGTCGTGGGATCACCTACGGGGCATTGGAAGTGTCCGTAGAAGATACAGACTTAGCGGAATTTTGAATTCAAAGTTGTGGTCTAGGGATAGGGTCTACGGACCGTAAAAAGGTCGACGTTCCGTAGGAAAGGTTTCGTGGGAAGTGGGTTAGATGTTGGATTTCTAGTACTTGAATCTGCGGTTGACCATTATGGACCATCGATTCCTCTGACAGTTTTTTAATTAGGGTGTTTTGGTCTTTTCCTAGCCACCTAATCTCTAAACTATGTCGTTTTGAACCTATAACTACCCCTTTAACTGAATCAACCGTACAAAATTACCTCATTCTATCATATACACTCAACTCCCCAAATTCCCTCCAAGTTCATCTCCTCCAATTCTCTCTCAAGTTCCAAGGTAAAAGATAAGGTTTCAAGCTTTAGGGTGACAATCTCAATCTCTTTCTTAGTCTTTGAGTATCAAGGTTTTTGGGAATCCCAAATGGATCCTTTCCATCCATTAGATAACAAAAGAACTTCAATCTCCAATTCAATTTCACCCGATTCATTTAGGGTTTATGTCAATCTCCATCGGTCCTTTTGATTATGATTCAATTGATGTATTCTATCTTATTATGCATGATTTAACCTAATTACCTAATTTTTAAATTGACTTCATATAGACCCATAATTTATGTTTTGATTTTCACCTATGAAGTATGAACTACGATCATGAATGGATAAGGGATTTAATGCATATTTTATGAAAGGAAGAAATTATGATTTAAGGATGCTTTTAACTTGAGTATCAATGGTTTGTAAAAAGTTTTCTCACAATTTGAAAGGAAATCATGATTTTAGATTCTTAGAAAGGTAAGTGTATATTATAAAAATGTTTATGAAATCGTGGTTTTCAAAGAAGCTACTCTTATACGATTTTATGACTTGAATTGGTATTTTGATTATTGTCTTTCCTAATATTATGCTTTAATAATTGACTTTTTCTACTCCGTTGGGATTTTACTTAGCACCGAGAGGACTTTGACGTTCAGACTCAAATAGGTATGTTTCTAGTAGCAATCTCTAGTTCCAAACTACATGTCCCCATAGGTTACTTAGTTAGTGGATCCACATAGACTAAATGAATGATATAGAGTTCTACCATGGAAATTAGACTCCCTCTTTTTGGTGTGAGGGTTACACAAAATTTCATGTCATAGCGCGCATGATTTATTGTCAGTTAAAGCTAATATCCAACAAAAGAACATGATTTTTCCTTAAAGTTTTCATTATACCTTTTTATTAACACATGACCAATAAAAAGGAAAAGTGTTTTTTATTGATTAATTTCAGACGCAATAAATACATCACAACTTAACTAATATGATGTAAAGTAACGCTAAAATATCTGCTAAAACTAAGTTACTGCTTGCTGGAATTGAGGAACTAATCCTTAATAGTAGCTAACAGAGTGTTAATCTGACTAGGAAACAGAAAATAGCTAAAAATAAGAAATTTATTCTGGTTTGCACTTCCCCAACATTCTTTTGCCCTACCTCATCTTCTAGCTTGAATTTAGGTCATGTAGTTCTAGAAGACAACGACAACACTCCTCCTGGCTCAAGAACTGCATAGTCCAAGCTTTATTCTAAGGAATTCAAAACTGTAAACATGAAATGGCTTAGTGAATTGATCTTCCAACTTGCAATAAACCAGTTTCACCTCTCCACCTTCTTGTACTTCCCTGAGAAAGTACAATTTGATATTAAAATGTTTTGTTTTTCCATGAAAAACTGGATTATGAGAAATTGTTATGGCTGCCTGATTATCCACAAACACTTCCGTGCTTTCTTGTTGCTCAAGATCAAGATCTAACATAATCTTCCTTACCCAAAGAGCTTGATTAACAGTTGCAACAGCAGCTGTAAATTCAGCTTCTGCAGTTGACTGTGCCACGATACCTTGCTTTTTGAGCACCATGAAAAACATCCTGAACTAAGGCTAAAACAATAACTTGAAGTGCTTTTTCATGTCATCATCTGACGCAGCCCAATCACTATCAGAACACCCTTGCAACTTGAACTTTTGACTTTTCCCGAACCTAACACCATAGTCCAAAGTTCCCTTGACATGCCTTATTATTCTTTTTGCTGCTTTCATGTGCATTTCACTTGCACAATTCAGAAATATAGACAAGACACTTACTACTTTCAGAATGTCGGGTCTCGTGGCAGTGAGATACACGAGACATCCAACCATACTTCTATAGCTTGCCTCGTCAACCTTGTCACTACTATCATCTTTAATCAACTTTTCTTTCTGATACGTTGGAGTGTTCATAGGTTTGCAATCTTCCATATTGAACTTCTTCATTGTGGATTTTACAAATCTACATTCCAAGAAAGTAAGACATTTCTCCCAAGTCTGTCATTTCGAACACTTTCTTCATCTCAACCTTGAATTCATGTATCATTTCAAGGTTGTTTCCTGTTACAAGAATATCATCAACATAAAGTGATATAACCACAATACCAGAATCTCTTTTTTATCAAATAGAGTTGATTCGCGTAGGCTTTTCTTAAAATCTAAGCCTTACAAGTGATTATCAATTCGAAATGTTCCAAGCCCTTGGAGCTTGTTTTAAACAATAAAGAGCTTTCTTCAATAGATACACTTTATCGTTATGTCCCATTACATAAAAACCTTGAGGTTGCTTCACATAATTTTTCTCCCGTAGAAAACCATTTAAAAAGCTGACTTGAAATCTAATTGGAAGATTTTCCAACCTTTTTGAGCAGCAATAACTAGTAACCGCCTTATAGTATCAAGCCTAGCAACTGGAGAAAAGGTTTCTGAATAATCAACTCCAAATATTTATGAGTGACATTTCACAACAAGTCTTTCATTGAGCTTGTTAACAAATCCATCAGCATTCAATTTCGTGCGATAAACCCACTTCACACCAATGATCTTCCTATGTTGTGATTTTTCCACAAGCTGCCAGGGCTCGCTCGTCTCAAACATTGCACGCTCCTCCTCCATTTTAGCTTTCTACTTGGTATATGAAACTGCTTCTTCAAATCCAAAAGGCTCTAAATGGCCACATTGCATCTCTGGTATATGTCAAAGAGCGACCTCGTTCCTCTCACAAGTTGATCATCAATGTTCTCATCTGAATCTAGTGATTTCTTGTGATATTCTTATGGTAACTTCTTCCCAGTCCCATTTCTCATTCTCCATAAAAAAAATACATGTATGCTTACCATAACATTTCCTGTATGAGGCTGAAAAATTCTGTAAGCTTTAGAGATTGTACTATGATCAATAGAGGCTCCAGATTTAACGTTCTTATCTAACTTGTCCCTCTTAACCTGTGGAATATGATATATACACAAACAATCGAAGATTATTAAGTTTTTTAAGGACGGCTTATACCCGTGCCATGCCTCAAAAGGTGTCTTTTCCTTCACGCCTTTTGTTGGCAACATGTTCAGCAAAAAAAAAGAGTCTTGTTAGCTGCTTTTGCCCATAACTTTTTTGGTAAGCCCTTATCATATAATAAGCATCTCGACATGTCCATTATCGATCAGTTCTTCCTTTCACTGACACCATTTTGCTGTGGAGTATATGGAACAGTGAGTTGATGCTCAATTCCTAAATTTTCACAAAACTTTTCAAATCAATCAGATGTGTACTCGGTACCATTATCTGATCTAACCATTTGAATCCAGCAACCACTTTAATTTTCTACCAAAGCTTTGAATATCGAGAACACTTCAGTTACTTCAGATTTGAACTTGAGAAAATAAATCCAACACAATCATTTCATATCATTAATGAATGCTATAAAATATTTACTTCCGTTAAGAGAGCAGTCCTATGTGGTCCACAAAAATCAGTATGGACTAATTGAAGCTTCACTGATGCTCTCCAGGTTGCCTTGAAAGAAGGCATCCTACTTTACTTTCCCAATTGACATGTGCTGCAAACTGCGTGTTCATCCTCCATAAGTGGTAGTCCTCGAACGATATCTTTCTTCAGCATGTAGAAGAGTGGCCTGTGATGGAAATGTCCTAGTCTCTTGTTCCATATATTTGTTGTCATCTCTTGGCTCGGATAGGCAACCAATTTTTCCTCCATTGAATCAAAGAAAAAGCTTTATCCTCTCATTTTAACTTGACAGATTTTTGGCCACTTGGATCAAAGATCACACACTTCATGTCCTCAAACGTAAGCTTAAAACAATTCTCCAAAAGTTTCCCTATACTCAACATATTTTGATGAAGTTCAGGAACATAAAGTACATCTGAGATTAACTTTGTACCTGATTAGATTTCAATAGCTATTGTACCTTTCCCTTTGGTTGGAAGGTAATCTCCATTATCAATTCTGACTTTAGAGATTGCAGATCTGTCTAAGTCTCTGAAAAACTCCTCATGATGAGTCATATGATTTGTACAACCACTATCAATTAACCATCTTTCGGTTGAACTTCTACTTGCAAAACAAGTGGCCACAAACAATTGATATTCTTCTTGTTCGTCTGCAATTTGAGCTCCATTTATTTTTTGTGGTCTTTTTTCTTTGCAAATAATCTCAGCATGACCAACTTTATGAAACTTTCTGCATCTCATATCAGGTTTTTTCCAACATTTGAAGTGTGGATAATTCCTCTTCCCACAATGCTGACATGGTGGATATTTTCCACCTTTGTTGTCGTTGCTAGAATTGCTATCAGTTGCAGTAGCTTATGTTGACGTAGCATAGCTCTTCTTCAAGTTCTGCTTTCTACCTTTGCCTCCAGCATTGAATTGATGCCTTGGTTACAGAGCTCCTTCAACAGTCCCCTTGTTCTTCATCATTCTTCTTTGTTCCTGATCTTGCAAGGAGTTTAAATGTTCCGCCAAAGTAATGTTTGACAGATCTTTTGTATTTTCCAGTGAAGCAATTGTTTCTTCAAACTTTTCAGGTAAAGTAACAAGGATTTTCTGCAGAATCCTTGTATCAGAAAGTTCAGCACCAAGTAACTTTACCTTATTGGCCTCACTAATAAGTTTATCTGAGTACTCTTTAATTGTCTCATATTCCTTAATTTTTTGCATTTCAAATTACCTCACCGGGTTTAAGACCTTTATGCCTCAAATTCTTTCATCTCCATAATATTCCTTTTTATGAAAGTCCCATATTTCCTTAGCCGATTTAAGTGTCATGATTCTGGAAAAAATAGTAGGAGATACTGCGGCATACGGTGGCGGAACCAGAATTTTCAATAAGGAGATTCAAAATCTAAAAAAATAGAAACACAAAGTAGCCAAAGGGGTTCGACATCGAATATATATACCTAAAAAATTATTTTAACCGTGTATAAATCATATAATTTTCCACCGAAGGGGTTCGGATGAACCCCCTCATTGTAAGGTGGTTCCGCCACTAGCGGCATAGAGGAATGCCTTCGCCTTCGACTTCCTGGTTTTCTTCTCTTTGTCAGTTTTAATCTGAGCCGTTGTAGGATTGCATGGTAAAGGAAGAACTTCATAATCCTCTTCTACTGCCTCCTAGAGATCACATGCATCCAGGCTTTCATCCTAACAGCTCAAACCTGATAGTTTTCTCCATCAAAAGATCACGAAGTCCTGTGCTGCCATTGTGAAACCTTACTTTGTAGAAGCCCTAAAGTGAATGAGCATAAATTCTGGTGGCTATGCTGGAATGCTTTCCTTATTATGCAATGAAATGCCACAAGGAAAAGAAATGGTATGATGTATTCATAACTATCTTGTTTACAACTATAACAATGGCTGCTTGCTTTTCTAAAGAAATGTTTATTGATATGATGCTTTGTTTAATGTTGATACTTCACTTTCATTGTCTATACATCCAAGCATTCATTTACACATATAAGTGGGCATACATCATGATTAAAATGTCGGCTTTTCCTTCTTTCTTGTGAGCAATGGTAGACATATGTGCTAATTTTATTAACAATATGAAGTTACTGAGTATCTAGTCTACCATTGCTCACAAGAAAGAAGGAAACACCGACATTTTTAATCATGATATATGCCCACTTATATGTGTAAATAAATGCTTGGATGTATAGACAATGAAAGTGAAGTATCAACATTATACAAAGCATTTTATCAATAAACATTTCTTTAGAAAAGCAACCAAACATTGTTTTAGTTGTAGACAAGATAGTTATGAATACATCATACCATTCCATCATAGTCACCAAAATTTAAGCTCATTGACTTTAGGGCTTCTGCTAAGTAAGGTTTCACAATGACAGCACAGTCTTTTAGGACTTCGTGATCTTTTGATGGAGAAACTATCAGGTTTAGGCTGTTATGATGGAAGCCTACATTGGATGCATGTGATCCCTGGGAGGCAGTAGAGGAGGATTATGAAGTTCCTCCTTTACCAGGCAATCCTACAACGACTCTGATTAAAACTGACAAATAGATGAAAACCAGGAAGGCGAAGGCGAAGGCATGCCTCTATGCCTCCAGTGGCGGAGCCACCTTACAATGAGGGGGTTCATCCTTCGACAGAAAATTTATATGATTTATACATTGTTAAAATTATTTTTAGGTATATATAGTAGATGTCGAACTCCTTCGGCTACTTTGTGTGTCTATTTTTATAGATTTTGAATCCCCTTATTAAAAATTCTGATTTGCCACTGTATGCCGCATTATCTCCTACTATATTTTCCTGAATCATGACACTTAAATCGGCTAAGGAAATATAGGACTTTCTGAAAACGGAATATTATGAAGATGAAAGAATTTGAGGCATGAAGGTCTTAAACCTGGTGAGGGTGATAATGGAGATTACCTTCCATCCAAAGGGAAAGGCACAGTAGCTATTGAAAGCTACTCAGGTACAAAGTTAATCTCAGATGTACTTTATGTTCTTGAACTTGATCAAAATTTGTTAGTGTAGGGAAAATTATGGAGAATGGTTTAAGCTTACGTTTGAGGACAATAAGTGTGTGATCTTTGATCCAAAGGGCCAACAAATCTGTCATGTTAAAATGAGAGGAAAGAGTTTTTCCTTTCATTCAATGGAGGAAAAATTGGTTGCCTATCCGAGTCAAGAGATGACAACTAATACATGGAACAAGAGACTCGGACATTTTTATCATAGGGCACTCTTGTACATGCTGAAGAAAGATATGGTTCGAGGACTACCACTTATGGAGGATGAACACGCAGCTTGCATCACATGTCAATTGGGAAAGCAAAGTAGGATGTCTTTTGCCAAGGCAGCCTGGAGAGCATCGGTGAAGCTTCAATTAGTCCATACTGATTTTTGTTGACCACATAGGACTTCTCTCTTAATGGAAGTAAATATTTTATAGCATTCATTGATGATATGACACGATTTTGTTGGATTTATTTTCTCAAGTTCAAATTTGAAGTACCTGAAGTTTCTCGAAATTCAAAGCTTTGGTAGAAACTTAAAGTGGTTGCAGGATTTAAATGCTTAGATCAGGTAATGGTACCGAGTACACATCTGATCGATTTGAAAGTTTTGTGAAAATGTAGGAATTGAGCATCAACTCACTGTTCCCTATACTCCACAACAAAATGGTGTCAGTGAAAGGAAGAACAGATCGATAATGGAGATGTTGAGATGCTTATTATATGAGAAGGGCATGTGCAGAAGCAGCTAACACTGTTGTTTTTATGCTGAACATGTTTCCTACAAAAGCCGTGAAGGAAAAGACACCTTTTGAGGCATGGCACGGGTATAAGCCGTCCTTACAAAACTAATAATCTTTGGTTTTTAGTGTTTCTCTCATATTCCACGGGTTAAGAGGGACAAGTTAGATAAGAAAGTTAAATTTGGAGTCTTTGTTGTTTATAGTACAATCTCCAAAGCTTACACAATTTTTCAGTCTCAAACAGAAAAAATTATGGTAAGCAGAGATGTATTTTTTATGGAGAATGAGCAATGGCACTGGGAAGAATTTAACTAGAAGCACTAGATATCTACTAGATTCAGATGAGAATATTGATGATCAACCTGTGAGAGGGACAAGGTCACTCTCTGACATATACCAGAGATGCAATGTGGCCATTTTAGAGCCTTCTTGATTTGAAGAAGCAGTTTCATATCCCAACTGGAAAGCTGCAATAGAGGAGGAGCATGCAATGATTGAGAAGAGCGAGACATGGCAGCTTGTGGAAAAACCACAACATAGTAAGATCATTGGTTTGAAGTGGGTTTATCGCACGAAATTGAATGCTGATGGATCTGTTAACAAGCTCAAGGTAAGACTTGTTGTGAAAGGTTACTCACAAATATTTGGAGTTGATTATTCAGAAACCTTTGCTCCAGTTTCTAGGTTTGATACTATAAGGTTGTTACTAGATATTTCTACTAAAAAAGGTTGCAAAATCTTTCAATTAGATGCCAAGTACGCTTTTTTAAATGGTTTTCTACATGAGCAAATTTATGTGGAGAAACCTCAAGTTTTTTCTGTAAAGTGACATGACGACAAAGTGTATCTATTGAAGCCCTTTATGGTTTAAAACAAGCTCCAAGGTATTGGTATAGTCGAATTGATGATTACTTGCAAGTCTTAGGATTTAAGAACATCCTAAGTGAATCAACTCTCTATTTGTTAAGAAAAGAGATTATGGTATTGTGGTTATATATATCACTTTATGTTGATGATCTTCTTGTAACAGGAAACAACCTTGAAATAATAGATGAATTCAGAGATGAAGAAAGTGTTCGAAATGACAGACTTGGGAGAAATGTCATACTTTCTTTGAATGCATATTTGTCAAAAGAAATATATAAGGGAGATAATGAAGAAGTTCAAAATGGAAGATTGCAAACCTATGAACACTACAATGAATCAGAAAGAAAAGCTCATTAAAGATGATGGTAGTGACAAGGTTAACGAAGCAAGTTTAGAAGTATGGTTGGATGTCTCATGTATCTCACTGCCCGACGAGACCCAACATTCTACAAGCAGTAAGTGCTTGTCTACATTTCTGAATTGTGCAAGTGAAATGCACACCAAAGCAGCAAAAAGAGTAAAAAGGTATGTCAAGGGAACTTTGGACTATGGTGTTAGGTTCGGAAAAGTCAGAACTTCAAGTTGCAAGGGTATTCTGACAATGATTGGGTTGGGTCAGATGATGACATAAAGGCACTTTAGGTTATTCTTTTAGCCTTGGTTCAAGATGTTTTTCATGGTGCTCAAAGAAGCAAGGACATGACCTAAATTCACGCTAGATGATTACGTAGGGTAAAATAATGTTTAGGAAGTGCACACCAGAATAAATTGCTTATTTTTAGTTGTTTTCAGTTTTCTAGTCTAATTAAAACTCTGTTAGCTACTGTAAAGGATTACTTCCTCAATTTCAGCAAGCAGTAACTTAGTTTTAGCATATATTTCTGCATTAATATACATCATCTTAGTTAAGCTAAGATGTATTTATTGCGTCTTAAATTAATCAACAAAAATCACTTTTCCTTGTGTTAAGCCTACTATAATATCATGTCTATATTTACACATTTTTCCCACACAGTACATTTTGTGTACTGATGCATACTTGTACCTATATTATATCATAATATAGGGTCTGATGCTCCTTCTCCTCCCACTCATGGCTAGCCTGTTGCTAATAGCTATTGGATTGGTGAGTCATAATACTGCGAGGGCAAAGCCATGAAGACCATTTATTGTTTTTATTCTTTACTCTTGAGACTTTTTACGTAGTGTATGGGTTATGCCCCAACCAATCCTATGTTGTTTTTGTTAGTTTTTAGAGAAGGAAAAACAAAACAATCTTATCTTCTTTTGTTATTGAACAAGTAGGAACATTAGTTTGATAAACGAACAAAGAAAAATTTATGAAAAGCAAAACTACGTACTTCATTATAACATAGATACTTATAGGAGTTTACAAGTGAACCAACTCCTATGGATAAGATTGAAAACTAAGGATAAGGATAATGATAAGGATAAGGATAAGATAGAATTTAACTACTAAACATTAAATAACTATCCTAGTAAATAATTACCCTACAATACAGACAATTTGGACTGATGCAGTTCTGATGCATATTTCTAACACTCCTCCTTGCTTTAAGAGCTGCAAACTCCAAGTTTTTGCCTGAGAAGTTGAAATTTATTTCCTGATAATGGTTTGGTGAAGATATCGGCCAGCTGCTCTTCAGTTTTGCAATAGAGGAGAATCACGTCACCATTATTTTGCACTTCCCTCAAGAAGAAAAGCTTAATGTTGAAGTGTTTTGTTTTCCCATGAAATACAGGATTATGAGAAATTGCTATTGCAAATAGATTGTCCACAAATACTTCAGTTCCCTTTGTCTGATTCATGTGCAGATCACCAAAAATTTTCCTCAACCACAATGCTTGATTTACTGCTGCTGTTGCAGCCACAAGTTCCGCCTCTGCAGTGGATTGAGCCACAACGTCCTGCTTCTTTGAGCACCACGAAAACATTCCTGAACAAAGACTGAAACAATATCTAGATGTGCTCTTCATGTCATCTGCGGATCCAGCCCAATCACTATCAGAATACCCAAGTAGTTTCAGTTCTATTTTTTTCTGAAACTTGACACCATAATTGATGGTTCCTTTGATGTATCTAACAACTCGTTTTGCTGCTTTTAGATGTACCTCACTAGCACAATGCATGAACCTCGATAGAATGCTTACAGCATACAAAATATCAGGTCTTGTAGCTGTGAGATACATCAAACAACCGACTAAGCCTCTGCTTCTTGTTGCTGACTATTGTTCTTGCAAATTACAGCTTCATGCCCAAGTTGATTGCATTTACTACATTTAGCATCAGGCCTTCTCCAACATTTATATGGTGGATGACCTTTCTTGTTACAATGCTTACAAGGAGGATAACTTTTCTTTGAGTGTCCAGTTTTTCCTTTGGTAGTACTTGTTGAAATGCCTTTACCATTCTTCTTGTTCTTCTTCTTTTTGTTTTTGCCTCCATCTTGAGGCTTGGCAAACAATGCTCCCTATGTATTTCCTTCTTCTCTCATGACTCTTCGTTGTTCTTGTGCCTGCAAAGCATTTAATAACTCTGCGAAGGTGATCTTGGACAGATCCTTCGTGTTTTCCAAAGTAGTTATGGTTGCTTCAAATCTTTTTGGCACAGTTACCAAAATCTTTTCAACAATACGTGAATCATTAAACATGGAACCAAGCAATCTTACCCTGTTTGCTATGTTCAAGAGCCTTTCAGAGTAATCTTTGATGGTTTCAGTTTCTTTCATCTTCTGTATCTCGAAATCTCTTATAAGATTTAGCACTTGCATACCTCTGATCCTTTCATCCCCTTCGTATTATGCCTTGAGATAATCCCATATGGATTTTGCTGACTTTAGAGACATAATTCGAGTGAAGATTGAAGAAGATACTGCTGAAAATAAACAGGCCTTTGCCTTTGATTTTTTGGTTTTCCTGTCTTTATGGTTTTTGATCTGGGCCATAGTAGGATTGTTAGGCAACAGAGGAACTTCATAATCCTCTTCGACTGCCTCCCACATATCCATGGCATCTAGATAAGTTTCCATCCTTACCGCCCAAATCTGATAGTTATCACCATTAAAAACAGGTGGTGCCATTACAGAAAAACTTGATTTTGCTTCCATGATTGATACACTTGTCTTGTTGATTACAATCAAAACACCCACGGATCCCTCAAGAAATAAATGCTCTGATAACAATTGTTAGTTTTTAGAGAAGGAAAAACATAACAATCTTATCTTCTTTTGTTATTGAACAAGTAGGAACATTAGTTTGATAAATGAACAAAGAAAAATTTATGAAAAGCAAAACTACTTACTTCATTATAACACAGATATTTATAGGAGTTTACAAGTGAACCAACTCCTATGGATAAGATTGAAAACTAAGGATAAGGATAAGGATAAGGATAAGGATAAGATAGAATTTAACTACTAAACAGTAAATAACTATCCTAGTAAATAATTACCCTACAATACAGACAATTTGGACTGATGCAGTTCTGATGCATATTTCTAACAGTTTTAAAAGGGCTTGTCACGACATAATTATGATTCTAGACTTATATTCAAACTCTCTTGTATGATTTGAGACGACTTACTTAAACCCTCTTATTGTATATTCTATTATGTTGCATATAAGTCAAGTAGCTTGTGTAGGCCCTCTCGGGGTCCTATATACCAAGTGACGTCTAGGGTTTACTTTGGATCGTGATAGTATTAACTATCATGCTGTGAAAGGTAACCAATTGGCTCTCCCTCTTTGGAACGCACGAGTTAGAAATTATATTACTACCTCAAAAGCTTTTGCAAAATCCAAAATTGAAGCTTTACTTCCAATCATCTCCCAAAAAACAAAGGCTTTGTGAAATCATCAAAGCTACTACAAATTGCCTCAATATGGAAATTTAAAGTCATCCACATCTTGGGCCTTGATACCTACCCATTTGGTGTCGTGGATATAAACTATATTTATCTTCCTCTTTTTTAGAGTGAACCTATGTTACATGACCCTATATGTTCATCTTAGGAAACTTCATTACCAAGTTACCACTACTTCCCCTTGCCCATGGCCTCAACTGAAGCCATGACCTTAGTCCACCATCATTCACCAAAGCCACTAGGGAGATGTGAAGCTAAATAAGATGTAAAAGATATATAAATCTACTAGAACTACTTGAACTAGTGTAGAGTCTAGGACTAATTTACTAGAAAAGCAAGAAATACTGTAATGAATGAACAAAAGAAATCTTCCCTAGAATATGTGTACACCCAGTATACTAACACAACACAACCCACAAGATTTATGCAATATATGACACTATGGATTGAGAGACACTGAGATATGCAATAGTATAATAACATATGAGATCACCAATTAGACAAGAAAGATATTTGAAATAAATCAAATATCAGAGAAAATTTGAACATAGGGGTTATGAAAACGAGTCTTAATACTAGTAGAAAATAGATAATTGAATTTAAGAAATAAAATTATGAATGGTTGCTGATCAAATGTAAAAATACAATGAAAACTGGAAAGGTAAATGTTGGGTCGATAATATTATGTAGGAAATTAAAATATTGCAAGAGCTCAATCAAAAACTTTTTTGTGTAGCAAATGTTGAAGAAACAAGAAACCTAATACTTCGTTGTTGCTGAAGTCACCAGAGGTTTTCCGAAAGTCTCCAAAAGCCAATATTCCAGTTTTATTACAACCTTGTCACTTGTGTTTGGCTCGAAAGATTACCTGCAAATAGAGTAGAAATAGAAAAAAAAAGACAGTAAAGAATAAGGAAAGGGAAGCCCAAACAGTGTGGGTCACAGGAGATACAACGAAGGTCATTGGAAGAAGAAGAAGAAGAATTCAAGTAGTAAATGTAATTATAGTTACTAAAAAAACATGTGATTCTTTAACACTTCTATGTATACCAATCTCTGTAATATTGCATTCAAATATTTTCTTAAGAACTTTTTTCTATGATAAGAAGTCTATGTGTAAGAGGCATATATTTCTCACTTGTCACTTCTTATTCCTCTAGAATAATACTATTAAAGTTGAGTGTTCTTTAGTCATATCCTAACATGTATTTTCACTTTTAGATCCTTAGTAGCTAAAACAAAGTAAATATACCTCCACAAAGGAAATAATGAAAAACTTTTCTAAAAATCTCGGTTATGAAAAAACATAATTACAAATAACTCACATATTTCCTTACAAGTACAACTATTGATCAAGGATATTAAAATAAATTATCCTCTATATTCAAAAAAAATCTCAGTTTATATAATTTTTTAGGCAGAGTTATGAATATTTACCTTATATAGAGTCTCAAGGACCCACCATCCATAATCTAACAAAATATAGATATTTATTGTCGTGAGATTGAACACATTAAATAACTTAGCTTGACTCCTAAATTCTGTCAATAATATCAGTGTTGCAATATAATGAGGGCATCGAAATTTGAATACAATGTAACATCAAATGCAAACTTTTCTTAGTATGAAAGTTATATTTATAACTCATAATTCGTACGCAATTTATTTGCTATTGTAATTTTAATATAAAGGTGTACTATCTAGTAATGAACTATGTAACCTAATATGAATTGAAACATGAAAATTCTCTTCTTTACATTGAGAAATTAGTACATACAAGTGTATGTACTAAGAATTACAAATTGTTCATATTTTCAAAAATAAATCAAACTAAAGCCTTTTTCATTAATCGAGAAGTTAGATTTAAGGGTGAATTTAAAAAAAATCATTTATATACATTCTCATATTAGATGTACTTTGAAAATGAAAATCGCATATTAACACAATTTCATCTTTAACTATTCAATCAACTATGTTTCAACCAGAGACACAACATATATAAATTAATCATATTGTAGTAAGAAAAAGTAATTATTTAGCAAATTATGTTGCCAACTCAGCTCTAGAAAATAAAATCATATGTCAATATATAATTTTATGGAGCACCTAACTATTAAGAGAATAATTTTGAACATGGACAAAGCATACACACCATTAATCAGAATATAAACATAGAATATCTAAAAAAATCTAGCACATGCAAAAAAAAAAAATAGAGAAAATACAAGTAAACCAAAGCAGAATGTCATACAACACACACATAGGGAGTAGCTGAGAACAGAGAAACAAAAAAATGAAAAGACATCATGATATCTTACGTTATTACATACATCCAAAAAATAGTACATCAACAAGAAAAATCTCTAAAGAAATTTCAAATTTCATAACCCCATCTTGACAGGCATCATTTGAGTTTCTAGATAGTCATCATCGTCGTAAAAAGAAAAATCAAGATGATCTATTATAGAAGAAAGAAGACACTCTAAAATCTATTTAGGGGATCGATACTTACAATGAGATAGCTTAGATGAGACATTTGTACATGGAATAACTGAAGATGGTATCAAATATAACAAATATGGGGAGAAATCACCTTGGAGGTTGAATTGAAACTGAAAACGTGAGAGCAAAGCAACATCAAGAGGGTTCCGCAGATCTATACAGAGAAAGATAGAGACACTTTTTTTTTGCTCAAATAAATACTTGCATTCTTTTGGGCTAGGTATTTTTTGGGCCTAATCACTATTTAATCCTGCTTTAATTGTGGACTGGAATATTTGGGCCCATTTTTTGTTACTTTCTTTTGTTGTTTTGTCTGATCTTTAATTTTAGGGAAAATTTTCAAAATAGCAATATGTTAGCTTTTAGTGGGAGCAGGAGTTTCATTATTTATTTAAAATGTCATTATTTTAGTTTGATAAGGAATTAGATATGTATTTATTATTAATTTGAAAAGAACACAAATAATTAATAAGAGAAAATCATGAAACAAAAAAATTCAAACAAGATAAAAAAGATTTTAATTTTATAAAATATAATTAATTAATAACATAATGGAGAAAATCAAGGAAAATAATATTTCAAATAAGGCAATTTTTGAATTTAAACCAACAAAGTTACGTTACAATAATTACGAATTATAACTTTAAGTAGGCCTAGTTTCTTTTTTCCACTACTCTTAAGCCTTTTCATTTTTTATTTTTGTGATTAAAATTTGCAAAATTTCTTTCCTATTATACGTGTGTCACATCCCGATACCACACCCTAGAAGATATGGCACTCTCGGAGTGACCCCGGCGTACTTGACCTCTCGGAGGTCTTGTACAAGCCCTTCCGTATCGTTCATCGCATATAAAACATATGAAAAGTAGTGCGGAATTAAAACTTTTCACAAACATTCTATAAGTCTTTAAAATATCTTTAATATAAAACTCATAGGAAATACTAAGTCTCATTTCATCAAATTTTAGACTCAAGAATACTTGGGACACGACCCATACAATACGAATATAGAAATACTTAGTCTATTACAATACTTCAATGAAAGAAACTAAAGACATCTACGCCCTCGAGTCAAATGAGGACATACTTCAACTTGCTTGAACGATCTTATAATCAAATCTTAGATGTCCAAAAACACCTTCACCTATGAATCACTTTAGAGATGAATAAGAGCATGGAATTAGTACAAAACACATGTACTAAGTATGACATAATGCATAAAACATGAAAATGAAAATTTATTGAAAATATGCATCTTTTTTACTTAAATATCATAATATAATCATAAGAACAACATTTAACACCTTAAAACACATAAGAAGTCACATAATCAATTTATAACATTTTTGGAATAACTTCACAATGAGATAATTCACTGTACGGTGAACTCCTTCACTGTTATATACAGTGAAGTTTCTTAATTTCTCCTTAGACACTTTATAGCATGTAGTTTCCTCACTAAAAGTTATCCTAAGGCTCACTTAAGTAAGACAAAGAGAGACCGTCCATACAACCTCTCTAGGCAAACGTAAATGATCCTTAAGACCACCAATAATGAGTTACACACACTCACAATACATCAACCACATGAACATGAGATCCTCCTACCAAAGGTGATTCTAAGTCACACTTTAGTGAGTTTTGAAGTGACCGCTCATACAACCCCTTACACACACACTTAAGAGATCCTAGATTACATAGGATAAGATTGGCATAGATCATTCTACACTCTAATACAACAACATATAGATGATATTGCATTCTCTTTCCAAAGGCTATCAAAAGATTACTTAAGGTAAGATCAGACGATACGTCCATGTATGACCTCTTCAAGAATTAACCTAAATTAATCCGTTAAGTACTATCTAAGGCTTAGATCATGGCTACATAATTCAACCATATTTCTACACTAGATCATTCTTACAGACTTATCTAAGGTAAGAGCAAGTGACCCATTCCATATTGCCCCCTTCACACATTATGCTAGACAACCCTTAACTACTCTAGTTACAATAAACTTATCTTATTTAACCATGCTTCTTAATTAAGCATTATTTTCCTTAGTTTCATTAAGAGGACTCATATCATCATAGTAAAGGACATTACAGTAATAGTCCTTGACACGACCTTGACTCTAACATTAATACCTTTTTAAAAGCCCTAATTGTCATCTGTCCTAGGATTAGCTCCTCACACCACCCTAAACTGCATAGAACTTCTCTAATGCTATAGGTATCACGTATGATGAGCATAGCAACTACCCCGACATAGACCATGATAGCATAAAACTTGATACGGAAGTTACTAACTACTCCAATCGAGGTGTTCTACATTGGCGAAGGGTAGAACTAGACACCATCCCATCATACACACTGATGGTTAAGAATATAGTGGCTTTATGTACTCTAGTCTATTCTCACAAGTAGGCTACATTGTACTCTTAGTCTCCTTCTCAAGTAGATCTACTTGTTCCACTAACACTAATCACTGGTTTCTAGCCTTTGCTCTCATAGTAAATTGACCACTTACAACGACTTCGATTGAAGCAGGTTTCAATAAGAATAGCCTTCATTACCCTACACACGTTTCCCCCACCAAAGAGTCCACTAGGCCGACCTTACAATGGCGACAAGATACGCTCATCCATAGACTTTCTAAGATGATATGATGTGTCCTGCCCTGCAATCCACCCTAGTCCAGTGTCATTACAAGAAGCTAATTCATTCGGCCTTCTCTGACTCCAAGTTCAATTAACATAACCTTCACACTCGGTCTTAAACGGTTCCCATGTTACCCATGACCTTCATTAAATCAATTTATGGCTCTCACATATCATTCATATACACACTGTAGGGTGCACTAATACTTACCTAGTTAGCATAAATAAAAGAGAAGTAGGGAAGTGTACAACCAATCCATTTTCTCCAACATTTAATCCATTGTCCTAATCATCCAATTCAATACCATGAACGTGCCCTTACCCGATGGCCAATAACAAAATAATTCAATTACATAAGACTATGATATTCAATTAAACTAGGTTCACATTAAATATATATTTATCCAATCTAATACAACCTACTCTTATATAAATGTCAATACAATTATTAACATCATTTCAAATAGGCATAGCGAAAACTTACATAGATCATAAGCATTGACGTCATATCACTAACCCCTATAAGAGTCAAAACTAGGGCCTCATTCAATTACATGGGTCATAGGCTAATTGAGTTTAAAAATCATCAATATTAAACACAATTCAATCAATATTCAATACTTTAAAACCTTTAATGCAAGAACCATGTTATAGAATTTCAAATTTAAACTCCATCCTTTTGATTAACCTTTGAAAATCAACTTTGAAGATGACTCCTTAAATGAATAGGTTCAAGGATAACACATACCTATTGATGCTAAATCCACCAATTTGATGAAGATCACACTTCAATCTCCATCCAAGTCTTCCTTGAGTTTGCTTCAATGGATTCTAAGAGTTTCTTAGGAATTTTGGGTTTGATTTTTGAAGAATCGCAATTCATCACTAAGTGTTTAAGACTATAACACTGTTTAAAAATACCAAAAGACCCTTAGTAATGCCAAAACTCTTATTTAAACGTGGGTGAATTTCATCCAAACTGCACCCCTATGAACACTGACACTGTGAACTGCGCCCTAAGAACCAGCTCACATACGTTTGCTAAATCGACTGGCAGTTTTCCCAACCAACCGGAGCCGTACTGTTGGTACTTTTAGTCTGGGAATGAGGGCTCCGGATCTTTGTCATGGAATCCTCCCATGACTAAGTTCAACCAACTCCCCTCACGCTACGGGCGCATTGACTGACCATCTGGTTCGTCGCATTGCGCATCCGTTAGTTGGATGTTTTGACAGCTGTTGCACTTTGAAGCCTTCCCAAGACGCTTTGGCTTGGTCCTTGGGGATTCTTCGGCGACGTTCCAACACAAAATATGCTCGTATACCACCTCCAATTTCATCTCAAAACAACAGAAACTCGCAAACAATGCCTAAACACAGAAGTCGTTCAAAGACAAACCTTCGCAACGTCATGGACATTATTGAACGTTGACCTCAAATTCATGAAACTGCACACTGACTATAAACACTCTTAATAACTCAAAATAATGAACATCATAAGCTTCATTAAACACACATATAGGCACATAACCAACATGGGCACATAGGTGACTAGTTCGATATCGAACGTCTTAGTTCGTCCCGGACGTTCACTCCAAATACCTAAAACTCTAGACAACTACCTTCGCATACCAATATGAGGACCATCTTTAGGACCTCTCAGACCAGCTCATTACACCATGTTAGTTCTCTAGCTTCACTAAGATCTTCGAGTATACTCAACGTGTTTGGTTCCATACTCACATGACTTTTTTCTCCCTTTGCTTCCTCAATTTGGCTAATATTAATTTTAACACTAATTGAAATAACTCAATCTTAGTCGAAATTTGTCGATTATTAGTTTCGCTGGCAGCTGACGAGATTTAGATGAAAAATAAAAAAATAATACAACTTTGTCAGCAAACAAAGTGAGATTAAGTACACGGTGAGCACAATAAATCTAAAATTTGTTGGCATGACATTTTAAAATTTATATAAATAAATATAAGATACCCAAAACTTGTCCATAGAAGAAAGTGAAATGCAAAATTAAATGATATTGAGAATACAAAGTGAACACGAAATAAAATACAAACTTTTGACATAAATTTGAGAATGAAATATAAAATGATATTAAATACAACAGTGATACAAAATTGAAAAGTTGCATGAAGTGAGAAATTGAATATTCAACAGTTCGTGTAATATAATGTATTGGAAACAGAGTGGCACAAAAAATACAATTTTTGCACTATATAGGATTGAATACAAATCCAATACACAAATTGTATGAAGCCCGTAAATTTCTAGAATAGTCATACCAATCTGTAAAACTATTTATCTATGTCTCTACACATAATACAAAATAGAACATAGAAAAATTTAAATGTACACTCACAAAATGAAACATTACACCCTAAACTTCCAATTTTAGCCAGATATACCATGATTTGTAATGACATAAATGCATAGATTAAACAATAAAGAATACAATATTGAAATTAAATCAAAGCAACATCCATACTGTTTTCTTCTCACTAGTTATCTTTAAACATTTCATCAAC
>CM040629.1:10596687-10626416 GCA_022817965.1 Solanum lycopersicoides
TAGAATATCATGATGGGCTTTTGCATTTTTTGTTTTCTCTATTCTTAGTATCTCCCTATGTGTGTGTTGTTATGACATATCTGCTTTGGTTAGCTTGATTTTCTCTAGTTTTTTTGCATGTGCTAGATTTTTTTAGGCATTCTATGTTTGATTCTGCATTAATGGTGTGTATGAATTTGTCCATGTTCAAAATTATTCTTCTTTAGTAGATAGGTGGCCTTAAACTTCACTCATACAGCACATCGCGATGTATATTTTCTAGAGTGAGTTGGCAACATAATTTGCTAAATATTACTTTTCTTAATACAATATTATAATTACATATGTGGTTGGTGTTTCTCTGGTTGAGAAACATAGTTGATTGAATTTAAATTAAAGTATGAAATTTGTGTTAATATGCGGATTTTTCATTTTCAAAGTACATCCTAAACTGAGACTGTATTATAAATTGATTTTTTTAAATCACCCTCTTAAATCTAACTTCTCAATTAATGAAAAGGCTTTCAGTTTTGATTTATTTTTTGAAAATATGAACAATTTGTTAATCTTAGTACAGACTTTGTATGTTACTAATTTCTCCAATGGTAAAGAAGAGAATTTTCATGTTTCAATTCCATATTAGGTTACATAGTTCATTACTAGAATAGTACACTTTTAAATTAAAACTAGATTTTAACGGCACGTGCGTTGCACGTGTGTATCGTATTAATAGTATACGGTTATTGTTTTCATAGAATTACTTGTATTTTGAGCTCAAAATGATCAATTTATCGAAACATTTCAAAAATACATTCGAAAGTTTAAATATGGGTGAGAAAAGTGGCATTTGTTGAGTAGTATTATATTTACTTTCCACTCACTTTGTAAACAAATCTAACCAACAAAAATTTGAAAATAATATCAAATTACAAAAAAATCACCAATATTCTTTCCTCTTGAGGCTATGAACTTAAAATGATTGACACAATTTAAGTATAATATTTTCTTTAATATCAAATACTTGAAATATAGTATGTGCAATGACATTAATAAGGATTACCATAAATATTTCAATATTTTTGCTTTATTACTTAATCTATCTTTTACTCAATTAATATTTAGGAAGTCTATCGAGATGGTAATTCTACAACAGAAAAGCGCTACTTTATTGAATATAACGAATTGATGGTTAACTGAGGCTTTGAGTGTATGCAACTTAGTAGCTCGACCAATTCTTTATTTTAAATAATACATATATATTTTCAGTATCATAATTAATTTTAATTATGAACAACATCACATTTGGTGAAACATATTTCATTTCTTTAATTTCAACCTATCTTTGTAGAAATAGTATATTCTCATTTTTCCAGCCGCCATACATATCAATTAGTTGTGACTAATGAAAGTATCTAAAATCTTTAGAAGTTTTACGTGCTAGAATATATTAAACTTTTTCAATAATAAAAATTAAATAAGATGAATAAAATTTTAAAGTATTGTTTATAGAATCTTTAATTTGAATTAAGATTATTTTATGGTCAATCACTATATATCTATTTGTTATATAGCTAACAAGAGTGTATCTTGTGACATAAAATATATGAAACAATACATCAGTCAATGAAGAAGGAAGACAAAAAATATATTTTTCATTCATATTCACTATATCTTTTGTTCCATTTGATTAAATCTCTTGTACCAACACTTACTTTCGTCATTCATTTTGCTTAACATATCTATAATCTTAATTATTCTCATGTCTATATTATCATATTATAAGTAGAAGTGAAAATTTATTTTTGAAATAGTGGATTAACATCAAAATTAATGATTCAATGGACAATGTGATGCGCCGTTTTATCAAAATAAGAAAGAATCTGCTTCATTTGAGGGTAAAAACTAAAGAAGAAAATCTTACTAAATCATGTAATTTTTTCACATTTTTAATTATTATTGTCTTTCCACAAGTTTTGTCACTGTTAACTCATGCAAATGATAAAAAAAATATGGCTATGAATTTATGAATGATTTGCTATAATTTGTTCATCGACTCTTTCTTATGTGGTACCTCAAAATTGCGTTGGATTTTGAACTTAATCAATTTTGTAAATAACCCTTAGAGTTTAAAAAGAAGAGTAGAAAAATTCAAAATAGTAGTTTAAAAGTGAGAAGAAACCCTCTATTTATAGCAAAAAAATAGTAGTATCAACATGTGCTAATTGTTCCATATCAGAAAAGTTACAACCTTTCGAAAGGTCACTACTTCATGAAAAAGGCACAACCTTCGGAAAAGTCACCACTCATCGGAAAAAGGCACAACCTTCGAAAAATTACAACCCTTTGAAAAAGTCACAACTTATTGGAGAAGGCACAAACCTTCCGAAAAGTCACAACCCTTTGAAAAAATCACAACCCTTCACACTATAGTTAAGTTAATAAATAAAATAAATTGAGTACTTTTAGTTGAGGGTATTATAGTAATTCAACATTCAATTTAGGAGTTCATGCTTTTAAGGTAGTATATATATATATATATATATATATAGATATATACAATAGCAAAAAAATTGCATATGAATTATGAGTTATAAATATAACTTTCATACTAAGAAAGTTTGCATTTGATGTTACATTGTATTCAAATTTCGATGCCCTCATTATATTGCAACAATGATATTATTGACAGAATTTAGGAGTCAAGCTAAGTTATTTAATGTGTTCAATCTCACGACAATAAGTATCTATATTTTGTGAGATTATGGATGGTGGGTCCTTGAGCCTCTATATAAGGTAAGTATTCATAACTCTGCCTAAAAATTATATAAACTGAGATTTTTTTTTTGAATATAGAGGATAATTTATTTTAATATCCTTGATCAATAGTTGTACTTGTAAGGAAATATGTGATTTATTTGTAATTATGTTTTTCATAACCGAGTTTTTTAGAAAAGTTTTTCATTATTTCCTTTGTGGAGGTATATTTACTTTGTTTTAGCTACTAAGGATCTAAAAGTAAAAATACATGTTAGGATATGACTAAAGAACACTCAACTTTAATAGTATTATTCTAGAGGAATAAGAAGTGACAAGTGAGAAATATATGCCTCTTACAAATAAACTTCTTATCATAGAAAAAAGTTCTTAAGAAAATATTTGAATGCAATATTACAGAGATTGGTATACATAGAAGTGTTAAAGAATCACATTTTTTTAGTAACTATAATTAAATTTACTACTTGAATTCTTCTTCTTCTTCTTCCAATGACCTTCGTTGTATCTCCTGTGACCCACACTGTTTGGGCTTCCCTTTCCTTATTCTTTACCGTCTTTTTTTTTCTATTTCTACTCTATTTGCAGGTAATCTTTCGAGCCAAACACAAGTGACAAGGTTCTGATAAAACTGGAATATTGGCTTTTGGAGACTTTCGGAAAACCTCTGGCGACTTCTAGCAACAACGAAGTATCAGGTTTCTTGTTTCTTCAACATTTGCTACACAAAAAAGTTTTTGATTGAGCTCTTGCAATATTTTCATTTCTTACATAATATTGTCGACCCAACATTTACCTTTCCAGTTTTCATTGTATTTTTACATTTGATCAGCAACCATTCATAATTTTATTTCTTAAATTCAATGATCTATTTATACTAGTATTAAGACTCGTTTTCATAACCCCTATGTTCAAATTTTCTCTGATATTTGATTTATTTCAAATATATTTCTTGTCTAATTGGTGATCTCTTATGTTATTATACTATTGCATATCTCACTGTCTCTCAATCCATAGTGTCATATATTGCATAAATCTTGTGGGTTGTGTTGTGTTAGTGTACTGGGTGTACACATGTTCTAGGGAAGATTTCTTTTGTTCATTCATTACAATATTTCTTGCTTTTCTAGTAAATTAGTCCTAGACTCTACACTAGTTCAAGTAGTTCTAGTAGATTTCTATATCTTTTACATCTTATTTAGCTTTACATCTCCCTAGTGGCTTTGGTGAATGATGGTGGACTAAGGTCATGGCTTCAGTTGAGGCCATGGGCAAGGGGAAGTAGTGGTAACTTGGTATTTAAGTTTCCTAAGATGAACGTATAGGGTCATGGAACATAGGGTCACTCTAAAAAAGAGGAAGATAAATATAGTTTATAACCAAGACACCAAATGGGTAGGTATCAAGGCCCAAGATGTGGATGAGTTTAAATTTTCATATTGAGGCAATTTGTAGTAGCTTTAATGATTTCACAAAGCCTTTATTTTTTGGGAGATGAATGGAAGTAAAGCTTCAATTTTGGATTTTGCAAAAGCTTTTGAGGTAGTAATATAATTGCTAACTCGTGCGTTCCAAAGACGGAGAGCCAATTGGTTACCTTTCACAGCATGATAGTTAGTACTGTCACGATCCAAAGTAAACCCTAGACGTCACTTGGTATATAGGACCCCGAGAGGGCCTACGCAAGCTACTTGACTTATATGCAACATAATAGAATATACAATAAGAGGGTTTAAGTAAGTAGTCTCAAATCATACAAGAGAGTTTGAACATAAGTGGAGAATCATAATTATGTCGTGACAAGCCCTTTTAAAACAACATAGGATTGGTTGGGGCATAACCCATACACTACGTAAAAAGTCTCAAGAGTAAAGAATAAAAGCAATAAATGGTCTTCATGGTTTTGCCCTAGGAGTATTAGAACTCACCAATCCAATAGCTATTAGCAATCCAAGCTAGCCATGAGTGGGAGGAGAAGGAGCATCAGAACCTATATTATGAGATAATATAGGTACAAGTATGCATCAGTACACAAAATGTACTGTGTGGGAAAAATGTGTAAATATAGACATGATATTATATTAGGCTTAACACAAGGAAAAGTGATTTTTATTGATTAATTTAAGAAGCAATAAATACATCTTAGCTTAACTAAGATGATGTAAATTAATGCTAAAATATATGCTAAAACTAAGTTACTGCTTGCTGAAATTGAGGAACTAATCCTTAACAGTAGCTAACAGAGTTTTAATTAGACTAGAAAACTGAAAACAACTAAAAATAAGCAATTTATTCTGGTGTGCACTTCCTCAACATTATTTTGCCCTACGTCATCATCTAGCGTGAATTTAGGTCATGTACCTTGCTTCTTTGAGCACCATGAAAAACATCTTGAACCAAGGCTAAAACAATAAACTAAAGTGCCTTTCATGTCATCATCTGACCCAACCCAATCATTATCAGAATACCCTTGCAACTTGAAGTTCTGACTTTTCCTGAACCTAACACCATAGTCCAAAGTTCCCTTGACATACATTTTTACTCTTTTTGCTGCTTTAGTGTGCATTTCACTTGCACAATTCAGAAATGTAGACAAGACACTTACTGCTTGCAGAATGTCGGGTCTCGTCGGGCAGTGAGATACATGAGACATCCAACCATACTTCTATAACTTGCTTCGTCAACCTTGTCACTACCATCATCTTTAATGAGCTTTTCTTTCTGATTCATTGGAGTGTTCATAGGTTTGCAATCTTCCATTTTGAACTTCTTCATTATCTCCCTTATATATTTCTTTTGACAAATATGCATTCAAAGAAAGTAGGACATTTCTCCCAAGTCTGTCATTTCGAACACTTTCTTCATCTCTACCTTGAATTCATCTATCATTTCAAGGTTGTTTCCTGTTACAAGAAGATCATCAACATAAAGTGATATATATAACCACAATACCATAATCTCTTTTCTTAACAAATAGAGAGTTGATTCACTTAGGATTTTCTTAAATCCTAAGACTTGCAAGTAATCATCAATTCGACTATACCAATACCTTGGAGCTTGTTTTAAACCATAAAGGGCTTCAATAGATACACTTTGTCGTCATGTCACTTTACAGAAAAACCTTGAGGTTTCTCCACATAAATTTGCTCATGTAGAAAACCATTTAAAAAAGCGTACTTGACATCTAATTGAAAGATTTTGCAACCTTTTTGAGTAGCAATATCTAGTAACAACCTTATAGTATCAAACCTAGAAACTGGAGCAAAGGTTTCTGAATAATCAACTCCAAAAATTTGTGAGTAACCTTTCACAACAAGTCTTACCTTGAGCTTGTTAACAGATCCATCACCATTCAATTTCGTGCGATAAACCCACTTCACACCAATGATCTTCCTATGTTGTGGTTTTTCCACAAGCTGCCATGTCTCGCTCTTCTCAATCATTGCAAGCTCCTCCTCCATTGCAGCTTTCCAGTTGGGATATGAAACTGCTTCTTCAAATCAAGAAGGCTCTAAAATGGCCACATTGCATCTCTGGTATATGTCAGAGAGCGACCTTGTCCCTCTCACAGGTTGATCATCAATATTCTCATCTGAATCTAGTAGATATCTAGTGCTTCTGGTTAAATTCTTCCCAGTTCCATTGCTCATTCTCCATAAAAAATACATCTCTGCTTACCATAATTTTTTCTGTTTGAGACTGAAAAATTGTGTAAGCTTTGGAGATTGTACTATAAACAACAAAGACTCCAAATTCAACTTTCTTATCTAACTTGTCCCTCTTAACCCGTGGAATATGAGAGAAACACTAACAACCAAAGATTATTAAGTTTTGTAAGGACGGCTTATACCCGTGCCATGCCTCAAAAGGTGTCTTTTCCTTCACGGCTTTTGTAGGAAACATGTTCAGCAAAAAAACAGCAGTGTTAGCTGCTTCTGCACAGGCCCTTCTCATATAATAAGCATCTCAACATCTCCATTATCGATATGTTCTTCCTTTCACTGACACCATTTCGTTGTGGAGTATAGGGAACAGTGAGTTGATGCTCAATTCCTACATTTTCACAAAACTTTCAAATCGATCAGATGTGTACTCGGTACCATTACCTGATCTAAGCATTTGAATCCTGCAACCACTTTAAGTTTCTACCAAAGCTTTGAATTTCGAGAAACTTTAGGTACTTCAGATTTGAACTTGAGAAAATAAATCCAACACAATCGTGACATATCATCAATGAATGCTATAAAATATTTACTTCCATTAAGAGAGAAGTCCTATGTGGTCAACAAAAATCAGTATGGACTAATTGAAGCTTCACCGATGCTCTCCGGGCTGCCTTGGCAAAAGGCATCCTACTTTGCTTTCCCAATTGACATGTGCTGCAAGCTGCGTGTTCATCCATAAGTGGTAGTACTCGAACCATATCTTTCTTCAGCATGTACAAGAGTGCCCTATGATAAAAAATGTCCGAGTCTCTTGTTCCATGTATTAGTTGTCATCTCTTGGCTCGGATAGGCAACCAATTTTTCCTCCATTGAATCAAAGGAAAATCTCTTTCCTCTCATTTTGACATGACAAATTTGTTGTCCCTTTGGATCAAAGATCACACACTTATTGTCCTCAAACGTAAGCTTAAACCATTCTCCATAATTTTCCCTACACTCAACAAATTTTGATCAAGTTCAAGAACATAAAGTACATCTGAGATTAACTTTGTACCTGAGTAGCTTTCAATAGCTACTGTGCCTTTCCCTTTGGATGGAAGGTAATCTCCATTATCACCCTCACCAGGTTTAAGACCTTCATGCCTCAAATTCTTTCATCTTCATAATATTCCGTTTTCAGAAAGTCCTATATTTCCTTAGCCGATTTAAGTGTCATGATTCGGGAAAATATAGTAGGAGATAATGCGGCATACAGTGGCAGAATCAGAATTTTTAATAAGGGGATTCAAAATCTAAAAAAATAGACACACAAAGTAGCCGAAGGAGTTCGACATCTACTATATATACCTAAAATAATTTTAACCATGCATAAATCATATAAATTTTCTGTCGAAGGGGGTTCGGATGAACCCCCTCATTGTAAGGTGGCTCCGCCACTGGAGGCATAGAGGCATGCCTTCGCCTTCGACTTCCTGGTTTTCATCTCTTTGTCAGTTTTAATCAGTCGTTGTAGGATTTCCTTGTAAAGGAGGAACTTCATAATCCTCCTCTACTGCCTCCCAGGGATCACATGCATCCAATGTAGGCTTCCATCATAACAGCCTAAACCTGATAGTTTCTCCATCAAAAGATCACGAAGTCCTAAAAGACTGTGTTGTCATTGTGAAACCTTACTTAGCAGAAGCCCTAAAGTCAATGAGCTTAAATTTTAGTGACTATGATGGAATGGTATGATGTATTCATAACTATCTTGTCTACAACTAAAACAATGTTTGGTTGCTTTTCTAAAGAAATGTTTATTGATAAAATGGTTTGTATAATGTTGATACTTCACTTTCATTGTCTATACATCCAAGCATTTATTTACACATATAAGTGGGCATACATCATGATTAAAAATGTCGGTGTTTCCTTCTTTCTTGTGAGCAATGGTAGACTAGATACTCAGTAACTTCATATTGTTGATAAAATTAGCACATATGTCTACCATTGCTCACAAGAAAGAAGGAAAAACCGACATTTTAATCATGATGTATGCCCACTTATATGTGTAAATGAATGCTTGGATGTATAGACAATGAAAGTGAAGTATCAACATTAAACAAAGCATCATATCAATAAACATTTCTTTAGAAAAGCAAGCAGCCATTGTTATAGTTGTAGACAAGATAGTTATGAATACATCATACCATTTCTTTTCCTTTTGGCATTTCATTGCATAATAAGGAAACCATTCCAGCATAGCCACCAGAATTTATGCTCATTCACTTTAGGGCTTCTACAAAGTAAGGTTTCACAATGGCAGCACAGGACTTCGTGATCTTTTGATGGAGAAAACTATCAGGTTTGAGCTGTTAGGATGAAAGCCTGGATGCATGTGATCTCTAGGAGGCAGTAGAAGAGGATTATGAAGTTCTTCCTTTACCAGGCAATCCTACAACGGCTCAGATTAAAACTGACAAAGAGAAGAAAACCAGGAAGTCGAAGGCGAAGGCATTCCTCTATGCCGCTAGTGGCGGAACCACCTTACAATGAGGGGGTTCATCCGAACCCCTTCGGTGGAAAATTATATGATTTATACACGGTTAAAATAATTTTTTAGGTATATATATTAGATGTCGAACCCCTTTGGCTACTTTGTGTTTCTATTTTTTTAGATTTTGAATCTCCTTATTGAAAATTCTGGTTCCGCCACCGTATGCCGCAGTATCTCCTACTATTTTTCCAGAATCATGACACTTAAATCGGCTAAGGAAATATGGGACTTTCATAAAAAGGAATATTATGGAGATGAAAGAATTTGAGGCATAAAGGTCTTAAACCCGGTGAGGTAATTTGAAATGCAAAAAATTAAGGAATATGAGACAATTAAAGAGTACTCAGATAAACTTATTAGTGAGGCCAATAAGGTAAAGTTACTTGGTGCTGAACTTTCTGATACAAGGATTCTGCAGAAAATCCTTGTTACTTTACCTGAAAAGTTTGAAGAAACAATTGCTTCACTGGAAAATACAAAAGATCTGTCAAACATTACTTTGGCGGAACATTTAAACTCCTTGCAAGATCAGGAACAAAGAAGAATGATGAAGAACAAGGGGACTGTTGAAGGAGCTCTGTAACCAAGGCATCAATTCAATGCTGGAGGCAAAGGTAGAAAGCAGAACTTGAAGAAGAGCTATGCTACGTCAACATAAGCTACTGCAACTGATAGCAATTCTAGCAACGACAACAAAGGTGGAAAATATCCACCATGTCAGCATTGTGGGAAGAGGAATTATCCACACTTCAAATGTTGGAAAAAACCTGATATGAGATGCAGAAAGTTTCATAAAGTTGATCATTGCTGAGATTATTTGCAAAGAAAAAAACCACAACAATTAAATGGAGCTCAAATTGCAGACGAACAAGAAGAATATCAATTGTTTGTGGCCACTTGTTTTGCAAGTAGAAGTTCAAGCGAAAGCTGGTTAATTGATAGTGGTTGTACAAATCATATGACTCATCATGAGGAGTTTTTCAGAGACTTAGACAGATCTGCAATCTCTAAAGTCAGAATTGATAATGGAGATTACCTTCCAACCAAAGGGAAAGGTACAATAGCTATTGAAAGCTAATCAGGTACAAAGTTAATCTCAGATGTACTTTATGTTCCTGAACTTCATCAAAATTTGTTGAGCATAGGGCAACTTTTGGAGAATTGTTTTAAGCTTACGTTTGAGGACATGAAGTGTGTGATCTTTGATCCAAGGGGCCAAAAAATCTGTCAAGTTAAAATGAGAGGACAAAGCTTTTTCTTTGATTCAATGGAGGAAAAATTGGTTGCCTATCCGAGCCAAGAGATGACAACAAATATATGGAACAAGAGACTAGGACATTTCCATCACAGGCCACTCTTCTACATGCTGAAGAAAGATATCGTTCGAGGACTACCACTTATGGAGGATGAACACGCAGTTTGCAGCACATGTCAATTGGGAAAGTAAAGTAGGATGCCTTCTTTCAAGGCAACCTGGAGAGCATCAGTGAAGCTTCAATTAGTCCATACTGATTTTTGTGGACCACATAGGACTGCTCTCTTAACGGAAGTAAATATTTTATAGCATTCATTAATGATATGAAATGATTGTGTTGGATTTATTTTCTCAAGTTCAAATCTGAAGTAACTGAAGTGTTCTCGATATTCAAAGCTTTGGTAGAAAATTAAAGTGGTTGCTGGATTCAAATGGTTAGATCAGATAATGGTACCGAGTACACATCTGATTGATTTGAAAAGTTTTGTGAAAATTTAGGAATTGAGCATCAACTCACTGTTCCATATACTCCACAGCAAAATGGTGTAAGTGAAAGGAAGAACTGATCGATAATGGACATGTCGAGATGCTTATTATATGATAAGGGCTTACCAAAAAAGTTATGGGCAAAAGCAGCTAACAAGACTTTTTTTTTTGCTGAACATGTTGCCAACAAAAGGCGTGAAGGAAAAGACACCTTTTGAGGCATGGCACGGGTATAAGCCGTCCTTACAAAACTTAATAATCTTCGGTTGTTTGTGTATATCTCATATTCCACAGGTTAAGAGGGACAAGTTAGATAAGAACGCTGAATCTGGAGCCTCTATTGATCATAGTACAATCTCTAAAGCTTACAGAATTTTTCAGCCTCATACAGGAAAAATTATGGTAAGCATACATGTATTTTTTTATGGAGAATGAGAAATGGGACTGGGAAGAAGTTACCAGAAGAATATCACAAGAAATCAACTAGATTCAGATGAGAACATTGATGATCAACTTGTGAGAGGAACAAGGTCGCTCTTTGACATATACCAGAGATGCAATGTGGCCATTTAGAACCTTCTGGATTTGAAGAAGCAGTTTCATATACCAAGTAGAAAGCTAAAATGGAGGAGGAGCGTGCAATGTTTGAGAAGAGCGAGCCCTGGCAGCTTGTGGAAAAATCACAACATAGGAAGATCATTGGTGTGAAGTGGGTTTATCGCACGAAATTGAATGCTGATGGATTTGTTAACAAGCTCAATGAAAGACTTGTTGTGAAATGTCACTCATAAATATTTGGAGTTGATTATTCAGAAACCTTTTCTCCAGTTGCTAGGCTTGATACTATAAGGCGGTTACTAGTTATTGCTGCTCAAAAAGGTTGGAAAATCTTCCAATTAGATGTCAAGTCAGCTTTTTAAATGGTTTTCTACGGGAGAAAAATTATGTGTAGCAACCTCAAGGTTTTTATGTAATGGGACATGACGATAAAGTGTATCTATTGAAGAAAGCCCTTTATTGTTTAAAACAAGCTCCAAGGGCTTGGAACAGTCGAATTGATAATCACTTGTAAGGCATAGATTTTAAGAAAAGCCTACGCGAATCAACTCTATTTGATAAAAAAGAGATTCTGGTATTGTGGTTATATCACTTTATGTTGATGATATTCTTGTAACAGGAAACAACCTTGAAATGATACATGAATTCAAGGTTGAGATGAAGAAAGTGTTCGAAATGACAGACTTGGGAGAAATGTCTTACTTTCTTGGAATGTAGATTTGTAAAATCCACAATGAAGAAGTTCAATATGGAAGATTGCAAACCTATGAACACTCCAATGTATCAGAAAGAAAAGTTGATTAAAGATGATAGTAGTGACAAGGTTGACGAGGCAAGCTATAGAAGTATGGTTGGATGTCTCGTGTATCTCACTGCCACGAGACCCGACATTCTGAAAGCAGTAAGTGTCTTGTCTATATTTCTGAATTGTGCAAGTGAAATGCACATGAAAGCAGCAAAAAGAATAATAAGGCATGTCAAGGGAACTTTGGACTATGGTGTTAGGTTCGGGAAAAGTCAAAAGTTCAAGTTGCAAGGGTGTTCTGATAGTGATTGGGCTGCGTCAGATGATGACATGAAAAAGCACTTCAAGTTATTGTTTTAGCCTTAGTTCAGGATATTTTTCATGGTGCTCAAAAAGCAAGGTATCGTGGCACAGTCAACTGCAGAAGTTGAACTTACAGCTACTGTTGCAACTGTTAATCAAGCTCTTTGGGTAAGGAATATTATGTTAGATCTTGATCTTGATCAACAAGAAAGCACGGAAGTGTTTGTGGATAATCAAGCAGACATATCAATTTCTCATAATCCAGTTTTTCATGGAAAAACAAAACATTTTAATATAATATTGTAATTTCTCAGGGAAGTACAATAAGGTGGAGAGGTGAAACTTGTTTATTGCAAGTTGGAAGATCAATTCACTAAGCCATTTCATGTTTACAGTTTTGAATTCCTTAGAATAAAGCTTGGACTATGCAGTTCTTGAGCCGGGAGGAGTGTTGTCGTTGTCTTCTAGAACTACATGACCTAAATTCAAGCTAGAAGATGAGGTAGGGCAAAAGAATGTTGGGGAAGTGCAAACCAGAATAAATTTCTTATTTTTAGCTATTTTCTGTTTCCTAGTCAGATTAACACTCTGTTAGCTACTATTAAGGATTAGTTCCTCAATTCCAGCAAGCAGTAACTTAGTTTTAGCAGATATTTTAGCGTTACTTTACATCATATTAGTTAAGTTGTGATGTATTTATTGCGTCTGAAATTAATCAATAAAAAACACTTTTCCTTTTTATTGGTCATGTGTTAATAAAAAGGTATAATGAAAACTTTAAGGAAAAATCATGTTCTTTTGTTGGATATTAGCTTTAACTGACAATAAATCATGCGCGCTATGACATGAAATTTTGTGTAACCCTCACACCAAAAAGAGGGAGTCTAATTTCCATGGTAGAACTCTATATCATTGATTTAGTCTATGTGGATCCACTAACTAAGTAACCTATGGGGACATGTAGATTGGAACTAGATATTGCTACTAGAAACATACCTATTTGAGTCTGAACGTCAAAGTCCTCTCGTGCTAAGTAAAATCACAACAGAATAGAAAAAGTCAATTATTAAAGCATAATATTAGGAAAGACAATAATAAAAATACCAATTCAAGTCATAAAATCGTATAAGAGTAGCTTCTTTGAAAACCACGATTTCATAAACATTTTTATAATATGCACTTACCTTTCTAAGAATCTAAAATCATGATTTCCTTTCAAATTGTGAGAAAACTTTTTACAAACCATTGATACTCAAGTTAAAAGCATCCTTAAATCATAATTTCTTCCTTTCATAAAATATGCATTAAATCCCTTCTCCATTCATGATCGTAGTTCATACTTCATAGGTGAAAATCAAAACATAAATTATGGGTCTATATGAAGTCAATTTAAAAATTAGGTAATTAGGTTAAATCATGCATAATAAGATAGAATACATCAATTGAATCATAATCAAAAGGACCGATGCAGATTGACATAAACCCTAAATGAATCGGGTGAAATTGAATTGGAGATTGAAGTTCTTTTATTATCTAATGGATGGAAAGGATCCATTTGGGATTCCCAAAAACCTTGATACTCAAAGACTAAGAAAGAGATTGAGATTGTCACCCTAAAGCTTGAAACCTTATCTTTTACCTTGGAACTTGAGAGAGAATTGGAGGAGATGAACTTGGAGGGAATTTGGGGAGTTGGTCTGAATTAGTAGCCAAAACTTTACTCTTCCCTTTTCCAGGTAAACTTTCCCATTTCAGAGGTGTTACAAATACTTAGATAGATAACTTGCTTCTTAGAAAGGGTGATAGAGGCCTTTGTAAGGACAACAGTTATTTTAAGTGAGAATTTTTCACGATCCAGGGGTACAACCTAGACGTAACATGGCATACAAGACACCAAGAGGCCTCATGTAAGCCACTTAGCTTTCATAACATAAGATAATAGAAATGAGCGAAACTTAAAACATTTCCAACCAACATCAAAGTTTATAACAAAAGTGAAAGTCTATTACACTTTGTCTCAAACCATCTAAAATATGAATATCTTGGGACACAACCCATACATATAATTTTCAAAACTTAAAATGAAAGAACATAAGAGAAATGGCGGCCAAATCCTCTAATGTTATGAGGACTCACCAAACTTCAAGTCTTGCCTCTACTAAGATCCTAGCCACGAGGATGAAAGTCGAGATCGGATTAGATAAGAAATTTAGGCAAGAGTATGCGTTAGTACAAAATGTACTAAATATGATTCCTTGCATAAACATCAGCATAAACATAAGAGTTAGACAATAAAAGTCATAGACAATAAAAGTCATAAACGCATAATCAATGCACATAATAGATTATTTCAACATAAAAGGAATACTTCTTGAAGTAACCTCAAATCGTCCTTACTTATCTTAGAAGGCAATTCAAGAAACAATCCAAGCTCATCACCTATCAAAAATACTCTAGCTTAATTATTATAGACATGGGGAATTTCCGCTTGCCTTATCATAAAGGAACATGGATAGTCGCCTCTAGTCCTTCTTTACATTTAGATCATAGGTACTCCTCTCTAGTCCAACATCATGTGACATGGGTATTCACCCCTTGTCTTTCTATAAGGATCATGGATGCTCGCCTCTTGTTCAATTCATATCTTAAGAACATGGGCAGTCGCCTCTTGTTCAACTCAAGAAATAAGGGTAGTCACCTCTTATTCTATTCTAGGAGATGTGGGTAATTGCCTTATATCTACCAGAGGTCAATAGTAATCGCCTCTAGCCTCATCAATTTATTTATTTTAGGTGAGAAATCCTTTCAATCTAGAATCAGTCAATGGGAGAAAGTCTTTCATAATCATACATAAGCAATTCATGTGGGAACTATCCCGTCCACAACAATTAGATCAATAATGAATAATTCATAACATGAGTTTTACTCTCAAAGCTCTTCATCTAATAATCATCCTATGTGCTTCACTCTCAAAGAAATGTATATCACAATCATCATATATACTTCAATTGCAAGCAATTATAATCATTATTCATCATATAAGCTTCAATTCTAATGTATCTCATCAAACCTAGATAGAGTACATCTAAACCCACAAATTCTCTTTTCATGGCATAAAATCTATTTACATCAATTTCATCTTTCTAGACATGAGTTAGGCATGGATAATTGTAATTTCATCCTAAAAACATGTACTCCTATCAATTCAATCATAAAAAATCATAATCCACTGAATTGGATCAACATTTATGAATACCCACAACATTGGAAGAAACCCCTAACTCAAATTGGGGAATTTAATCTCTTCAATTGGGGAATCTTACGGACTCCATGTAATAAAGGATTCCATGGATGAAAATCCATCAAACCTTGATTCCAAAGCACACAAATGCTTGAGGAATGGAGACTTGACCTTGATCCTAGCTCCAACTCTTTCTTCTTCTTCAAGATCTAGAGAGAGAAATATTTGAGAGGAAGAATTTGGGATTTCTTTTGGATTTTAGAAATAATGACTTGAATGGGTGACTTTTGGGGTTAAAACTACTTATATAGGGGTCTTAGTCTTGGTTAAAATGATGTATTATCAATTTACTCAAATCCGGAAAAGACCCCTTTGCCCCTAACTTACATGGTCTGCCTCCTCACCACGCGAGGCTCCACGAGTTGAGGTCCCTACCACGAGCCATGGTTCCCTTCATGGTCTTGGAACAATGGCTTGGAAACCACTCATTAACCCCTAAAAGTCTATCTCATCACCACGACCCCTCCCATGGCCCGTGGTGGCCTTCACGAGCCCTCTAGAGGCTCGTGGAGAGGGTCTTATCTTGGGACAGTTTTACCTAGCTACTATCTAGACTTCCACGAGCCTCACCACAACCCGTGCTTGTGAAGGTTAGTCTGCCCAAGCTCTCTATCTCCCTTGGCTGTTTCCCTCTCACTTAGCCCTAGATTAGACTACTAGATTCCGAGGTGTAACAAAATCATACTAGACAACACAAGCTTTTGGTGGTGGACTCTGAGATTGAGAAGAATAGGAGGAGAAAACCATATATGAACCACTGATGATTAAATTGGGTGACTTGAACCTACTCTATCTACAAAGATGGAGGAGAGGTTTATTGGTATAAAGTTCTGGATTAGTAGCCCTACTCTTAACTTAGGAGAACTCTTAACCCATATACCACCACTTCCCCTCGCCCCCGGCCTCTACCGAAGACATGAACCTAGTCCACCATCATTCCCCAAAGCCACTAGAGAGATGTAACTAGACAAGATGTAAATAAAACAGGAAATTACTGAAACTACTAAATCAAGCGAAAAGTCTAAGACCAATTGACAAAACTACAAAAAAGATAAAAACAAGAATAACTCAGGGTATACACTAAATTGATTAAATGCATACAATAAAATAAGCAAGAATAAATATTAATACTAAAATGACAAGGAGCAGTGAACAGAGAGAAATAGCAAACAAAGAGGGTAGATTTTGACCTAGAAATCACCAACAATGGCAGAAATAAACAATAAACCAAGAATATAGACATTGAGAAAATGACAAATATAACATAGAGTAGAAAACACAGAATTTTATAAGAAACAGAATTCCACGATTTAGTAATGGCATACTTTCAAGAAGAGAGAAAGGAAGCAAAATTTCAAGAATGTAGTAGAAGACACAAGACAAAATACAGAATTTAAAATTTCAACAATGTGTTAGAAAATCAAATACAGAAATTAAATACTCACAATAGGAAATAAATGATATAAATTGGATATGGACATGCAAGAAATTACACACAATCCGAAAAATGCCAAAAGAAATAGAAAACAAACAAAAAAATGAAAGACATCCACTGCCCAAACAACTACAAAACAATATTCACCAGCAACCTCAAGACAATTTGAGTCAACAATAAGGTATTTTCAAAATGTAAAATAGTGAGAAAAATATTTTGAGTCAACAGTAAGGTATGTGGTTGTCAAGAACCAAAAATAAACTATCATATAGTAGCAAACACAAACAACAATCAGCACAAAATATTATTAATTGTTCTAAAACATCATAGAGCATGTATGTACAAATAATTTAATCACATATCTAGTTAGATGTAAGACTAGTTGTTGACCATTCAAGAGTCTTGTAATTAATCATTATAAATTCTCAAAGTTAGTTTTCTTATAAAACATCTGTTAGTATATCTAAAAGGGGTCAAAACCTCATTCTATACACCTAAGCCACAAATGTTGTGTCCTCAAAGCCCTTCTATTTTTTCGTTAATTAGATAAAAAATAGATGGATGGGCTTTAGAGAAAAAGAAATTTTCTCTACTAATAAGCAAACTGAAATTGTCAAACGATGTATGCAGCAATAGTTGTATTGACAAAATTTGTTTTTTTTCTTTTGTTGGATCAATAACTAATTTTTAGTTAACTAATAAATACAAGAATTTTTTAACACTATAGAAACCAAATGTATATACATACATGTTTTATGACTTGGTTTATATTCAAAGAACTAGTCCTATTATAAATACAATTGTATGCTTTGTTACACTTTCAAACTATAACATAATGAATTCACTTAATTATCCATACATTGGCCAAAAACTCTTTCTTTTGGGGTGCAATTTTTTCTAAATTTTTCTAGTAAGAGAAAAAAGGAAAATATATCAACAATCAACAACATTCAAATCAAATGATCACGATATTGACTTTAGCTAAAAGCGTAACATTATTTATAGATTTTTGTTTCTATGTTATATTTATGTGTATAATTTGTTACTTTGTTTGTTGCTAGGATTATGCACTGACATCCAAAAGCAGGCACAATAGCAAGCAGTCAAATAATGATAGAAGTATCTAAATAAGTTGATTGATAGCATCAATGATATTAAAGAAATGGGAAGGAAAAATACTCTTAGCTTATATAAACCTATGTTCTGAGGTATTTCATAACTTAACAGTATTGAAATGATTTGGTTCATGCATGACTTTTCTAATCGCTGCAATAATTTTCCAACCATTTTCCCCATTTCCCTTGTTTTTCAGCAACTCAATTGCCTACACATTAAAAAATAAATGAAATCTTGGAAGGATTTGATGAATCGAATGATGACATGCTTGAACCAAAGGGGATTGAGATTCAAAAGTTTTCATAGGATGACTCTAAGGCTATTATTTATCAACTGAAATGGAATGATGAATCTAAATTACCTGCATGCAGACTACATTAGAAGGGAGGAAATGAATATCATAGTTGTGCAAATAAATTTGTGGTGACTTTCATCCCTACTAAATAATTATTGAAGTTTTGTCCATTTTTATAATACCAACAAAGTACTTCATCCTCGACACTATTAGGCTAATTTTATCGAACAATGGATATTAAATTTCAATCTAATTTTTTTTTTATAATCTCTTGATTGTTCTGCAAATGGAATTCCCGGTCCTTTCCTTGGTTTGTTTCCTAAAAAGATCAAAGTTCTAAGTTTTAGTAGCGGGTTACTCCATTGTTTGGGGTGGGAGAATTATTTTGTTTATAATCCTATAATTGAAAATCAAAAATGTATCCATCCTCAATAGTATTATCATGGATTTTTTCCAACAGTTATTCTTGAATTTGATCTTCATGGTAATATTGTCTCTACAATACCTTATATTGGTCAGTAAATTATCTTATTTGAGATTTACACATCTCAATCCAAACCTTAAGATGTGCTCTTTTTTAGGTTGTCTTGAGTTAAAGATACATTTGTTTTTGGAAGAATATTATATGAAGTGAATGTCTTACTAGAATAAAGCATCAAATTATGTGCTTGCATTCAATGTGAAATGAGATCATAACAACTCTACATATTTCTTTTCAATCCAGATTTATGGTATCTTAACTCAAATAAAAGATGATTTATGCTTTCAAAATGCTTATAATGACTCTAGGGATGTTTCTATATTAAATATGTATGGAAGAAAGTACATACGTTTGAAGTGTAGTGTATGAAAATCTTGCACATAAGCAGACTTGTCAAGCTAGCATTTGATATAATTATGTTTATTAACTATGGTGTTGTGTCATGTAGCATACCACCTTGTGGTGATCTACAGGAGTGAAAGGATACGCTTGAGAGAGAAGAAGGTTGAGACTCTCACGAGTCAAGGACAATACATAATGAGTATTCTATCATACATAAACAACCTCATTATGTAACATGCGGTGAAGAATTAGTGCCTTTGATGGTATTTTCTATTGTTGTCAAGTAGAAAACTTTTCTTGTGTTCTATTTTGAAGCATATATTATATCCTTTTATCAGAACTTCTTATTTTTTGCTTCAGCGTTGTCTAGGAGTTCTAATGAAAGGAGAGTATATGCTTTCACAAAACATATGCATAAGGTTTTCTACTTGACCACAACCGAAAATATCATTAAAGTCACTAATTCTTTAGCTCATGTACATATCGAGACTTTTTCTTGAAAGGTTTGAATCTTCTCTTAGGATTTCATTGTCATGTACCCACGAGAGTCTCAATCTTATGATCCCTGAAGTGATAAGGATATTTGCTTTAGTAATGTAGATAACCATAACGTCTTTCGAAAACTTAATACAAGGTAGTACACTACACTGTTATTGAAGAAAATTTTCCCAAGATATTTTTTGTGTCGAAGATTTACGTACGCACTGCACTTACACATGCCCATTCCCTCATATATGTCTAATAAATATAAAAATATCCGCATAGTCATTATATATAGTTGCATATCATAACTCATATTCTATTGTGATCTCATTTTTCACATTAAATGTGGGTACATCATTTGATGTTGTATTCCAATAAGTCATCACCCTCATGTAATGTCTCCCACCAATAACAATTGTATCTTCTACCTAAGAAATTGTTACGAAGAGAACCTCCCAGAATAAGATAGAGATGAGTAAATCTCAAATAAGTGAATTGGCTGACCAGGAGGAGGGATTGCAGTGACAGAGTGATAATATGTATCAATATTATCCTGAGGATCAAATGCAAGAACAAAAACTTGAAAAAATCCATGATAATATTGACGAGGATAAATAAGTTTCCAATCTTCGATTACATGATTACAATCATAATTATTCTCGCACCCTTGACAAAGGAGTAACCCTCGGTAGAACTTAGAACTTTGTCACTTTCAGGAAAGATATAAAGGAAATTACATGAGACTCTTTTCGCAGAACGATCAAGAGATAAAAGAAGATAAGATTAGATTGAAAATCCTCATTGGATATTTGTTTAAAGTAGAGTAAAAATTTATTACATGTAGTTCTTTGCTATTATGATAATAATGCACCAAATATCTAATGATTCTGTTCTTCGGACATTTCCCGAAATATCATTAATGATTTAGTGAGAAGGAAAGATACTACATGTCTTTTGAAGCAAGGGGGAAAATGGAACCCTAACGACAAAGAGAAAATTGTGTGCGTTCCAAGTCATTCTAATATATTTTCATTATAAACTATTTACCTTACAAAAGAGAATTTTTTCCCCAATTTTCAATAGTTCTAATGAACCTAGTGGTAAGAAATGAAATACATCTGAGCATTAAATAATGAAGTACCTCTCAGCAGTAGTTTCAAAAAGTGAAAGAGTTCCCATTTTCCTTCTTTAACTACATTGATGCTATCAAGAAATTGATATACTTTTGTCTCTGTTTGAGTCTTGAGTGTTGTGTCATTGTAAAATCTTAGAGACAAATAAGCTAAGTTTGAGTTCATTAGTAATTAATCACATTAAAGCTAAGTTTGAGTTCCGATATATACTGTAGTAGTTATTTATAAAATGGTGTGACATTTAAAATTCAATTGTTTTGGTTCTTTGGAGAAAAGTTAGAAATCCTAAATAGGGACTAAATATGTTTCTAACTATAAATAAAGAGGTTCTTTTCATTGTAAATTAATCATTCAACAGAAATAAAATGACTTCTCTCTACTTTATTCTTCTTCGGTATTTTCCATCATGTTGAAGTAATTTTCTTTGGTGGCTTCTTTCCTTTTAGGTAAGATTTAAACTTCCAATATTTTTTTTTCATCAATTTATTATTGTGAAAAGATTGATCCTTTCACCAAGAGTTGCAACTAAGATTTATTGACCGAAATAAATTTCTAACCATGATTTATTGTAATAAATGAATTATACATTTGATTTCAAGAATATATTGTAATCCTACAATCTAAGAAACGTAATATATTGTCCATTAATATAGAAAAAAACACCTCTTTTCCTACTTCTTGAACAGGTGTTACTAGAGCTTGAATTATTGGCTTGTATATAAGGAATCAAAAATCTTTACTTTATTATGTAGTGTGTGTGAATTGAATACAAGGAAACAATACTATTGTCATGCATGCTATTTTATGTGCTAACATTCCATTCCCTTGCAGGGTGAGCATATAAGGTATATGAGTTCTCTGCAATGTTGTGTTGTTCATCATGTATTCTAAGATACTTAAAACAAAAACTTTGAAAAACTTGGTAAGAATAAACAAAGTCTAAAGAGTATTTTCAGAACTAGAAAATTAAAATCACTAGAGGAAATATAATCATAAACAGATTAAACAATGTACAAAATATTTTCTCAAAGAAGAAAATCGAGCCTACTAAATGCAGAGTGTCCCTTTAAGTAAACTATTTCCCTCAAGTACCCGATGTTAATGAAATATATCCTCCCAAGATAGAATGATCTACGCACCGATATATCGATACCTATACCCATGGTGTCACTGAACCACTCAATGGAAGTAAAGTACACTTTGAATACTAGATTTAATAGTAGAAGAAGTCCAAAAAATTTGTATCTCTTAAAATGAGAGAAAATCCCTCTATTTATGAACAACAAAGGTTAGTGAGAAAAGTTTTTTTTGTGCCTTACCAGAAAGGTCACAATCTTTTGGAAAAGTCACAATCCTTCGAAAAGGTCACAACCTTTCATAAAAGTCATAACTTTTATATAGAAGTCACAACTCCTCATGAAAGTCACAACTTTTCAATAAAGTCTCAACTCTTCATAAAAGTCACAAGTCTTCTTTTTTCCATTCACACCTTTTAAAACTCAACAATCTCCCCGCATGAATGGGGAATGAATCTAAGATGAAGAAATAGAAAAGTGTGTATACTGTACAAACAAGAATAAATTACATCTGCATAATTAGGTTTCCCTTTGAACTTTTTGTAGTGACCATATGTCAGATATACTCGGTCAATCGATATATGTGATATTCTTGAAATCGTCGAGCTTTGGTGTATATACATAAACAATCATATGTCACACAATCAACCCTTTACCATTTATGACTCTTACTGTTGTGTTTGTTTCAGCGATGAATACCTCTTAGTTTCATGAGTGTATAGAGAATAGACCTTTTTAAATGATTCTCTTTGAAACGACTTCTACTTCACACTCATATAGGTGATTTCTAACATGTGTTATCGCATAGATATACTATTTGGTCAAATGTACGAAACTTAGCAAATCATCAAATACTCCAATCTTTATTAACTAGTTAACAAGCCTTAATTTTTTTTATCCTTATTCTTGAGCATGTCTTCATCATAAGAATTGATTGAGTTGGTTAACAATGTCGAACCGTCAGTCACGACATTGTTTTCTCCTTGAACCTAACTCTTGGTATCTCCAGTTTGTTAGGTAGAGTTACCGCAATGATGACTTGAACTAATCCGTAAACCTATTAATTTGATGAGCTATCAACTTTGTCTCTAGTTAGGACTTTTTGTAAGTGGATCAGACACATTATCCTTTGACTTTATTTGGTCAAATGTGATCATTTATCTAGAGAGTAGTTTTCTAAAGGTATTACATCTATGTCTTTTATGGAGAGACTTTTCGTTAACATCATTCTTCATTCCCTACCTATTGCATCTTGAATATCAAAGGGTATGCATACTGATGCAAAAGGTTTGACCCAAAAAGGAATATCTGTCAAGAAATTCCAGAGCCTTTCAACTTATTCATTGGCCTTATCTAGCGTGACAAGCTCATGGATCATTGTAGAGCTAAGATACATGTCTCTTTGGAAGATTTTGAAGATACCACTCATCCACCAAAAGTAAATACATATCCACTCATGGATTTTACTTAAGTTGATCCGGTGATCCAATTTTCATCAATATATCATTTCAATAGTGTTGGATATTTGTTATAATGCAAGACATATTTTTTGAGTTTGTTTTAAATATCCCAAAACCCTTTTCATTGTCATCCAATGAGTTTGATTAGGATTACTCGTTAACCGAATCAGTTTACTAATAGGACATGCTATATCTAATCATGTACAGTTTCAGATAAACATCATACTTCCAATACTCTAGAATAATCCTATTATAAGTCATTTTCACCTTCATTTTTTTGAAGTGCAAAGCTCACATTTATTGGAGTTTTGACACTGTTAAAATTGAAATATTTCTAGACAAATATCTTTTCAATGTGATGAGACCGTGACAATGCTAAACATTATAGAGTTCTAAGGATTCTTATAATTAAGATCGCATCAGCAACTACAAGATCTTACATATCAAATTTGCTCTCTAGCATATGTTTAGTAGCATTTATTTCATTAGTGTCTCTACTGATGATCAACATGTCATCAACGTACAAACAAACAATGACCTTGTGATTTGGAGTATGTAAATACATTTATCACTTCTCATTCTAAATCCATTTACCAATATGGTTTGGTCAAGTATCTCATGTCATTATTTGTGTGCTTCTTTTAGTCCATAAAGTGATTAATAAGTTAACACGTTTTCTTTTCTTTACTGGGAACCACAAAAACCCTTGGGTTGTTCCATGTAAAAATTTCATCCAATTCTCCATTTAAGAAATTTGTTTTCACATCCATTTGATAAATTTGGAGGTCATATACCACAACTAATGCAATTAAAATCTGAATGAATGTAATTCTAGTTACTAGCGAGTATGTATTGGAAAAATCAAGACCTTCTAATTTAAAACCTTGAAAAATCTCTTGTTTCTATTTGTCAATAGTTCCATCGACTTTCATTTTCCTTCTAAGATTCACTTTGAATCCAAAGATTTATTTTTTGGAGGAACATCAATTAACTTCCAATATGGTTGTTCAAGATTGAATCAATCTCACTGTTGACATCATCTTTCCAAAATTATGATTCGACAGAAGACTTAGGAAATATTACAAAATCATATTCAAAGGAAGTAGATGTCCTTTGACATTAGCTATGCTTCCGAATTTCTTTATTAAGTACATTCTCCTTCTGTTATTTCCAAGGGCTTTTAGACCCTTCATTAGACTACTAAAGTCTAATTTACAGTCCACAGTCTTAGTCCTATTTTTTAAGAATAGGAACTTTGACTTTGGCTAGACACTCCCATACTTTGACATATTTCAAGTTGGATTTCCTTTCTTTCTATTTCTCATATGGAATAGATTGTGTCCTGAACAAACTATTTTTTTAATTGTTTTGCTTATGAATAGATAATTTTTGTTATTTTCCTTGCTTTAAGAATAGCTTCTCCACACAAGTTTTACAATAATCTTGAACTTATAAGTAATGCATTCATCATTTTCTTCAAATTTCGATATTTTTTTAATTAATCAATTCCACTAGATTAAGGTGAATATGGAAGTAGTTTTATGGATAATTCCACTTTACAAACATTTTTTTTGCAAAAAGAATTTATACTCCTAACCCTATCACTTCTTATCTTTTTCTCAACTGATTTTCAAATTCAATATTATATTTCCTAGACATTTCATTGTTTCATCCTTACCATTCAACAAATAACATAAATGTATCTAATGCATTTGCCAATAAAAGTTATGAGATACTTTTTTCCACCACAAGTTGGTGTTGACTTCATGTCACAAATATCATTGTAAATCAACTCAAAAAGTTATAATTCCTTTCAACAAATTTATAAGAACACTTATCATACTTAGATTTACATAAACTTGACATTTTATTTATTGCACTCAAAGTTAGAAAAATGTCCCAAGTGTTCATGTCACAAATAGTTTGACTCAAGCAATTAAGAACATATCAAATTTTGAGTTGAAAAGTTCTTCGTGGGTAGCTTTTTCTCACAAATATTTTGTTTCTACTCATTACAATTTTGTCAAATACAAACATTGTTTAGAGTCACCACATTGTCAAATGTTCTTTTCAGAAGGACCTTTCATTACTTTCAGTTTGATTGTTATTGAACTACCCATGAACATAGTTTCATCGGGTCCAATAAAGGTAATATAATTCAAATTCTTCTTTTACAAAACATGACAAATGACTATTCATCAATATTCATGTCGATGTAAATAGTTATATTTTAATAACACATCTTTTCATGAAAAATCACAACATTTTAAATGACACTTTTTCATAAAAGAACACAATTATTTTGAATATATATATATATATATATATATATATATATATATATATATATATATATATATTTATAATAGTCATAGCATATACTAGTAAAAAGAGAAACTCAACGACCACAATATCAAATATACTCCAAAAATCCAAAGAGACTTGTTGGATGAATAGGAAAATATTGGAGGCAAGGACTGTTATTTCTGAATTTCCTATGATCAATCCAGAGAAAAGTGTGATTAGACAGCTCTATAACAATATGATACAAGGTAAACTGCCTTGGAAATGTCTAATGTATTGGAATGCTGCCAGACAAAATCAATGTTCGCAACATGGATTCAATTTCATGGAAAAATGTTGACAACCGATAGACTGAGCAAATGGGACTGTAAGTGGAGAAAACATGCAGCCTGGCCAAATGCAGGAGGAATCGAGGGAACACATCTTTGTGCAATGCACTTATGTGAGAAGATTGTGGATAGGATTTTAAGATGGATGAACTGCCCAAAGTATAGTGCTGCAATATGGGAGCAACACATACAATGGATCATCCTCAACGCAAAAGAAAAATCCAAGAAGGCGCAGATGTTCAAGATGATGTATGCAGAAATCACATATGGTAAACTTTCACACAGAGTACAAAACTATAAAGTTTTTAAGTCTCCAATAGAATAAAACATACTCTTAAATTATCACATAGATATGCTTTTTTTCAAATATTCTTTCAACTAAAACATTTAGACATAATATGTAACGACCATGAGTACAACCAAGTCATCATACCAAGTCAAGTTATCATGAAGTCACTCTAGTCATGCTACTTCAAGCTAATTCTAGGAGAGTGTCGATCCCCCATCCTAGTCTGTCATGCCTATGCTAATGCAAGCTACTGCATTGTTGGCCTCGAGCGAACCCTTGGCCTTACTTACTTAACTCAGCGGAAGACAACAATCACATTTATAAGGATAAAAGAACTTAACTGAACTGATTAGTAATACTATGTGGAATGTTTTAAAATTTAACATTCAACTTGGCCAAAATGGCAACCCAAGTCTTTAACATACGAATGAAAATGTAAAGACTACTGAACTACTAACTGTCTATGAAGCCTCTAAGCTTAATAAACCTCACAACATTTTATTGAACTAACTCGAAAGCAATAAAAGATGTCCTCCGAAATGCAAGGAGGCTCACCAACTGACTCTGGGTGCTCAGTTGGATCAACTGTGCGCTGGATGTCGATCCTCGTTATCTGCATCTGCATCATGACACAATGTAGTCCAAGTGGCATCAATACAATGAATTTACGAGTATGTGAGTTGGAATACTAAACACACTTAAGCTTGAAAAGGAGTAAGAAAGAACACTTACCTTTGCTCTGTTCAGTTCATGATTTACTAACTCTTATTCAATATATGCAGTTTAAAAGTAAATGTAATATAAAGAAAAACTGACTGAAACATGTTGTAAACTCTGAATGTATACAATTAGACAAATAATATACGAGATGTAAGTAAAAATACAAATAACTAATGTATATGAAAAATACAAAACTTATGTGGGAGCTTCTCTAACCGACAACCATCACTTAAGAGTTATAGTAATGATATATTCTTACTCGGCCCACGCTGTTTGACCATCCTAACCTTACAAGAGTATAGGACCTGAGCTGCCTAAAGGGTTCATCTAAAAAGTATGACCCTCTTCTACTATGATGGCTACATGGTTTACATGGAGACTTGAGTTAATATGAACTCGCATCCCCACATCGGTGCTAAATAATACTCCAAAAATATATACTGGCTCTTATATTTTTTAAAACATACTGATTCTGTGATTTGAGATTAGTGCTCAAAACTTAGCTTTAAAAAGCTCTCTTGGAAATCATAGTTTCCCTGCTTGTTTAAATGTGAAACAATTTTACTTCTCTTTGGGGATACTTAGTCCCCATATACTCTTGAAGAAAGGAATTTCAACTTTACTTTTTGCTTAACTTATAGCTTGAGACTTAAAACAAAGTTAAAATGTTGTTTAAGACTCTAGAAATCTTTTGAGAATCTACTTTGACTTGCTTATTAACTTTTAGACTTGACTCTTAACTTCTTTGACTTTGATCTTAACTGTCCTTGAATTGGATTATGGATTCAAGGATCATGATCTCATGTTTATGGATGATTTCATGATATTTGGATGCACTTAGAGTATTGGGATCAACTTGGAATGATAAGTAGATCACTTAGGAACTAGTACGAAAAGATAGGGAAGAAAAGGGAACTACAGGTGACCCTGGCGCTCTGAGAAGCGCGGGGCGCCAGAGCTTGAAGGACAAACTTTGTCCTCAGGCCCTCTAGCTGGCGCAGCGCGCCAGAGCCTGAAAGACAGAGTCTTTCCTGAGGTGCTCTGGTAGGCGCGGCGCCCTAGGGCCTGTTAGACGAGTTTTCCGACTTTTCTTCTCTGATTTTCAACGCTTAACCTCTCAAACCTCCATGGATTTTCCCCAAACACTTAGAATCAATAATATCCTCAATACCCAATAGTTTAGACTCGTATAAAAACCCAGAAACATGATTCACAAACTACTAAAGGTACAATACAATTCTACCAACAAGATTTCAACAATTATTCATCAAGAACTTTAAGATTCATCATTCAATATACATATCTTGATGAATTAAACATATTGGTGTGTGTATGTACGAACCAACACAGAAATATCTCACATACCTCGATAGAGATCACCCCCGACAAATTCCACTAGCGAAACCTTACCGTTCTTGAAGAAATCTTGGTCTTCCTCTTCTCTTCTCTTTTCTCCCAAGACCTAAGTGTTCTCAACTTTTCTAAAACTGAATTGGGACTTGGTTTTACGCCTAATAAACCCCTAAAACGAATTAGGCAATACTAGGGTGAAAAGACTACTTTACCCTTACTACAATCCGAGTTGGACTTTTCTCAGTCCAACAACCCAACTTCCAAAAGGCATATCTCCCTCATACGACATCGAAAATGTGCAGACTCGGCGCCGTTGGATAGATCTTCCCATTGTATTTCTAACCATATAAATAGCTCACCCTAATTCCTTCTGAGCTGGGAGTTATGACCGTTTAAATATGCCAAAACTCAGTCTTTTAAAACTTGGGAAATTTTCCAGATTCTCCTATTTATATACAACAAAGGGTAGTGAGAAAAGGTGTTTATTGTGCCTTACCAGAAAGGTCACAACCATCTGAAAAAGTCACAATCCTTTCGGAAAGGTCATAACTTCACATAGAAGTCACAACTCCTCATAAAAGTCACAAGTTTTCATTAAAGTCACAACTCCTCATAAAAGTCACAACTCTTCATTTTTCATTCTCACATTTTAAAATCCGACAATCCTTCGTATGAATGAGGAATGAATCCAAGACAAGGAAATGGAAAAGGGTATATAATTTACAAGCATGATATAATTACATCTGGATAATTAGGTTTCTCTCTAAACTTTTTATAGTGAACATATGTCGGATATACTCGGTAATCGGTAGGTGTAACATCCTTGAGACCATCGAGCTTTGGTGTACACCTAGACAACCATATATCACACAATCAACCATTTACCGTTTTATTAGTGTATAGAGAATATGCTTTTTATAGTGACTCTTTGAAGAGGCCTCCACTTTACACTTATCTAGGTGATTTCTAACACTGTTATCGCGTAGATATACTTCCTCATACCTTGATCATCCGACATGGCATAAATCACTGAACCTGCACTCAAAAATAAAAATGCTTTGAAAAAGGTGTGATTCATCTATTTGGTCAAATCTGCCAAACATAGCAAATCATTAAACCTTTAGGCTTTATTAACTCGTTAACAAGTCTTAATGTCTTATCGTTATTCTTGAGCATTGTATTCATCATAAGAATGGATTGAATTGGTTGAAAAATGTTGAATCGTCAGTGACAACTTTGTTTTTTTCGTTGAACCTAACTCTTGGGATCTCGTAAAGTTATTGCGATGATGACTTGTACTAAGCCGTAAACTC
>CM040629.1:10627416-10643763 GCA_022817965.1 Solanum lycopersicoides
ATTTTGTGAGATTATGGATGGTGGGTCCTTGAGCCTCTATATAAGGTAAGTATTCATAACTCTGCCCAAAAAATTATATAAACTGAGTTTTTTTTTGAATATAGAGGATAATTTATTTTAATATCCTTGATCAATAGTTGTACTTGTAAGGAAATATGTGAGTTATTTGTAATTATGTTTTTTCATAACCGAGTTTTTTAGAAAAGTTTTTCATTATTTCCTTTGTGGAGGTATATTTACTTTGTTTTAGCTACTAAGAATCTAAAAGTAAAAATACATGTTAGGATATGACTAAAGAACACTCAACTTTAATAGTATTATTCTAGAGGAATAAGAAGTGACAAGTGAGAAATATATGCCTCTTACAAATAAACTTCTTATCATAGAAAAAAGTTCTTAAGAGAAATAATCATTTACAGAGATTGGTATACATAGAAGTGTTAAAGAATCACATTTTTTTAGTAACTATAATTAAATTTACTACTTGAATTCTTCTTCTTCTTCTTCCAATGACCTTCGTTGTATCTCCTGTGACCCACACTGTTTGGGCTTCCCTTTCCTTATTCTTTACGTCTTTTTTTTCTATTTCTACTATATTTGCAGGTAATCTTTCGAGCCAAACACAAGTGACAAGGTTCTGATAAAACTGGAATATTGGCTTTTGGAGACTTTCGGAAAACCTCTGGCGACTTCTAGCAACAACGAAGTATCAGGTTTCTTGTTTCTTCAACATTTGCTACACAAAAAAGTTTTTGATTGAGCTCTTGCAATATTTTCATTTCTTACATAATATTGTCGATCCAACATTTACCTTTCCAGTTTTCATTGTATTTTTACATTTGATCAGCAACCATTCATAATTTTATTTCTTAAATTCAATGATCTATTTTCTACTAGTATTAAGACTCGTTTTCATAACCCATATGTTCAAATTTTCTCTGATATTTGATTTATTTCAAATATCTTTCTTGTCTAATTGGTGATCTCTTATGTTATTATACTATTGCATATCTCACTGTCTCTCAATCCATAGTGTCATATATTGCATAAATCTTGTGGGTTGTGTTGTGTTAGTATACTGGGTGTACACATATTCTAGGGAAGATTTCTTTTGTTCATTCATTACAATATTTCTTGCTTTTCTAGTAAATTAGTCCTAGACTCTACACTTGTTCAAGAAGTTCTAGTAGATTTCTATACCTTTTACATCTTATTTAGCATTACATCTCCCTAGTGGCTTTGGTGAATGATGGTGGACTAAGGTCATGGCTTCAGTTGAGGCCATGGGCAAGGGGAAGTAGTGGTAACTTGGTAATGAAGTTTCTTAAGATGAACATATATGGTCATGGAACATAGGGTCACTCTAAAAAAGAGGAAGATAAATATAGTTTATGTCCAAGACACCAAATGGGTAGGTATCAAGGCCCAAGATGTGGATGAGTTTAAATTTCCATATTGAGGCAATTCGTAGTAGCTTTGATGATTTCACAAAGCCTTTGTTTTTTGGGAGATGAATGGAAGTAAAGCTTCAATTTTGGATTTTGCAAAAGCTTTTGAGATGGTAATATAATTGCTAACTCGTGCATTCCAAAGACGGAGAGAGAATTGGTTACCTTTCACAGCATGATAGTTAATACTGTCACGATCCAAAGTAAACCCTAGACGTCACTTGGTATATACGACCCCGAGAGGGCCTACACAAGCTACTTGACTTATATGCAACACAATAGAATATACAATAATAGGGTTTAAGTAAGCCGTCACAAATCATACAAGAGAGTTTGAACATAAGTGGAGAATCATAATTATGTCGTGACAATCCCTTTTAAAACAACATAGGATTGGTTGGGGCATAACCCATACACCACGTAAAAAGTCTCAAGAGTAAAGAATAAAAGCAATAAATGGTCTTCATGGCTTCGCCCTCGGAGTATTAGGACTCACCAATCCAATAGGTATTAGCAATCCAAGCTAGGCATGAGTGGGAGGAGAAGGAGCATCAAACCCTATATTATGAGATAATATAGGTACAAGTATGCATCAGTACACAAAATGTACTGCGTGGGAAAAATGTGTAAATATGGACATGATATTATAGTAGGCTTAACACAAGGAAACGTGATTTTTATTTATTAATTTAAGACGCAATAAATACATCTTAGCTTAACTAAGATGATGTAAATTAATGCTAAAATATCTGCTAAAACTAAGTTACAGCTTGCTGAAATTGAGGAACTAATCCTTAAAAGTAGCTAACAGAGTTTTAATTAGACTAGAAAACTGAAAACAGCTAAAAATAAGCAATTTATTCTGGTGTGCACTTCCTCAACATTATTTTGCCCTACGTCATCATCTATCGTGAATTTAGGTCATGTACCTTGCTTCTTTGAGCACCATGAAAAACATCTTGAACCAAGGCTAAAACAATAACCTAAAGTGCCTTTCATGTCATCATCTGACCCAACCCAATCATTGTCAGAATACCCTTTCAACTTGAAGTTCTGACTTTTCCCGAACCTAACACCATAGTCCAAGTTCCCTTGACATACCTTTTTACTCTTTTTACTGATTTCATGTGCATTTCACTTGCACAATTCAGAAATGTAGACAAGACACTTACTGCTTGCAGAATGTCGGGTCTCGTCGGGCAGTGAGATACATGAGACATCCAACCATACTTCTATAACTTGCTTCGTCAACCTTGTCACTACCATCATCTTTAATGAGCTTTTCTTTCTGATTCATTGGAGTGTTCATAGGTTTGCAGTCTTCCATTTTGAACTTCTTCATTGTCTCCCTTATATATTTCTTTTGACAAATATGCATTCAAAGAAAGTAAGACATTTCTCCCAAGTCTGTCATTTCGAACACTTTCTTCATCTCTACCTTGAATTCATCTATCATTTCAAGGTTGTTTCCTATTACAAGAAGATCATCAACATAAAGTGATATACATAACCACAATACCATAATCTCTTTTCTTAACAAATAGAGAGTTGATTCACTTAGGATTTTCTTAAATCCTAAGACTTGCAAGTAATCATCAATTCGACTATACCAAGACCTTGGAGCTTGTTTTAAACCATAAAGGGCTTCAATAGATACACTTTGTCGTCATGTCACTTTACAGAAAAACCTTGAGGTTTCTCCACATAAATTTGCTCATGTAGAAAACCATTTAAAAAAGCGTACTTGACATCTAATTGAAAGATTTTGCAACCTTTTTGAGTAGCAATATCTAGTAACAACCTTATAGTATCAAACCTAGAAACTGTAGCAAAGGTTTCTGAATAATCAACTCCAAAAATTTGTGAGTAACCTTTCACAGCAAGTCTTGCCTTGAGCTTGTTAACAGATCCATCAGCATTCAATTTCGTGCGATAAACCCACTTCACACCAATGATCTTCCTATGTTGTGGTTTTTTCACAAGCTGCCATGTCTCGCTCTTCTCAATCATTGCAAGCTCCTCCTCCATTGCAACTTTCCAGTTGGGATATGAAACTGCTTCTTCAAATCCAGAAGGCTCTAAAATGGCCGCATTGCATCTCTGGTATAAGTCAGAGAGCGACCTTGTCCCTCTCACAGATTGATCATCAATATTCACATCTGAATCTAGTAGATATCTTGTGCTTCTGGTTAAATTCTTCCCAGTTCCATTGCTCATTCTCCATAAAAAATACATCTCTGCTTACCATAATTTTTTCTGTTTGAGACTGAAAAATTGTGTAAGCTTTGGAGATTGTACTATAAACAACAAAGACTCTAAATTTAACTTTCTTATCTAACTTGTCCCTCTTAAGGAATATGAGAGAAACACTAACAACCAAATATTATTAAGTTTTGTAAGGACGGTTTATACCCGTGCCATGCCTCAAAAGGTGTCTTTTCCTTCACGGCTTTTGTAGGAAACCTGTTCAGCAAAAAAACAGCAGTGTTAGCTGCTTCTGCACAGGCCCTTCTCATATAATAAGCATCGCAAAATCTCCATTATCGATCTGTTCTTCCGTTCACTGACACCATTTCGTTGTGGAGTATAGGGAACAGTGAGTTGATGCTCAATTCCTACAATTTCACAAAACTTTCAAATTGATCAGATGTGTACTCGGTACCATTACCTGATCTAAGCATTTGAATCCTGCAACCACTTTAAGTTTCTACCAAAGCTTTGAATTTCGAGAAACTTCAGGTACTTCAGATTTGAACTTGAGAAAATAAATCCAACACAATCGTGTCATATCATCAATGAATGCTATAAAATATTTACTTCCATTAAGAGAGCAGTCCTATGTGGTCAACAAAAATCAGTATGGACTAATTGAAGCTTCACCGATGCTCTCCAGGCTGCCTTGGCAAAAGGCATCCTACTTTGCTTTCCCAATTGACATGTGCTGCAAGCTGCGCGTTCATCCTCCATAAGTGGTAGTCCTCGAACCATATCTTTCTTCAGCATGTACAAGAGTGCCCTATGATAAAAATGTTTGAGTCTCTTGTTGCATGTATTAGTTGTCATCTCTTGGCTCGGATAGGCAACCAATTTTTCCTCCATTGAATCAAAGGAAAAGCTCTTTCCTCTCATTTTAACATGACAGATTTGTTGGCCCTTTGGATAAAAGATCACACACTTATTGTCATAAAACGTAAGCTTAAACCATTCTCCATAATTTGCCCTACGCTCAACAAAATTTGATCAAGTTCAAGAACATAAAGTACATCTGAGATTAACTTTGTACCTGAGTAGCTTTCAATAGCTATTGTGCCTTTCCCTTTGGATGGAAGGTAATCTCCATTATCACCCTCACCAGGTTTAAGACCTTCATGCCTCAAATTCTTTCATCTTCATAATATTTTGTTTTCCGAAAGTCCTATAATTCCTTAGCCGATTTAAGTGTCATGATTCGGGAAAATATAGTAGGAGATACTGCGGCATACAAAGGCAGAATCAGAATTTTTAATAAGGGGATTCAAAATCCAAAAAAATAGACACACAAAGTAGCCGAAGGAGTTCGACATCTACTATATATACCTAAAAATAATTTTAACCATGTATAAATCATATAAATTTTCTGCCGAAAGGGGTTCGTATGAACCCCCTCATTGTAAGGTGGCTCCGCCACTGGCGGCATAGAGGCATGCCTTCGCCTTCAACTTCATGGTTTTCATCTCTTTGTCAGTTTTAATCAGAGCCATTGTAGGATTTCCTTGTAAAGGAGGAACTTCATAATCTTCCTCTACTGCCTCCCAGGGATCACATGCATCTAATGTAGGCTTCCATCCTAACAGCCTAAACCTGATAGTTTCTCCATCAAAAGATCACGAAGTCCTAAAAGTCTATGCTGTCATTGTGAAACCTTACTTAGTAGAAGCCCTAAAGTCAATGAGCTTAAATTCTGGTGACTATGCTGGAATGGTATGATGTATTCGTATCTATCTTGTCTACAACTAAAACAATGTTTGGTTGCTTTTCTAAAGAAATGTTTATTGATATAATGCTTTGTATAATGTTGATACTTCACTTTCATTGTCTATACATCCAAGCATTTATTTACACATATAAGTGGGCATACATCATGATTAAAAATGTCGGCGTTTCCTTCTTTCTATTTTTTTAGATTTTGAATCTCCTTATTGAAAATTCTGATTCCGTTACCGTATGCCGCAGTATTTCCTACTATTTTTTCCAGAATCATGACACTTAAATAGGCTAAGGAAATATGGGACTTTCATAAAAAGGAATATTATGGAGATGAAAGAATTTGAGGCATAAAGGTCTTAAACCCGGTGAGGTAATTTGAAATGCAAAAAATTAAGGAATATGAGACAATTAAAGAGTACGCAGATAAACTTATTAGTGAGGCCAATAAGGTAAAGTTACTTGGTGCTGAACTTTCTGATACAAGGATTATGCAGAAAATCCTTGTTACTTTACCTGAAAAGTTTGAAGAAACAATTGCTTCACTGGAAAATACAAAAGATCTGTCAAACATTACTTTGGCGGAACATTTAAACTCCTTGCGAGATCAGGAACAAAGAAGAATGATGAAGAACAAGGGGACTGTTGAAGGAGCTCTGTAACCAAGGCATCAATTCAATGTTGGAGGCAAAGGTAGAAAGCAGAACTTGAAGAAGAGCTATGCTACGTCAACATACGCTATTGCAACTGATAGGAATTCTAGCAACGACAACAAAGGTGGAAAATATCCACCATGTCAGCATTGTGGGAAGAGGAATTATCCACACTTCAAATGTTGGAAAAAACCTGATATGAGATGCAGAAAGTTTCATAAAGTTGGTCATCCTGAGATTATTTGCAAAGAAAAAAGACCACAACAATTAAATGGAGCTCAAATTGCAGACGAACAAGAAGGATATCAATTGTTTGTGGCCACTTGTTTTGCAAGTAGAAGTTCAAGCGAAAGCTGGTTAATTGATAGTGGTTGTACAAATCATATGACTCATCATGAGGAGTTTTTCAGAGACATAGACAGATCTGCAATCTCTAAAGTCAGAATTGATAATGGAGATTACCTTCCAGCCAAAGGGAAAGGTACAACAGCTATTGAAAGCTAATCAGGTACAAAGTTAATCTCAGATGTACTTTATGTTCCTGAACTTCAACAAATTTGTTTGAGCATAGGGCAAGTTTTGGAGAATTGTTTTAAGCTTACGTTTGAGGACATGAAGTGTGTGATCTTTGATCCAAGGGGCCAAAAATTCTGTCAAGTTAAAATGAGAGGACAAAGCTTTTTCTTTGATTCAATGGAGGAAAAATTGGTTGCCTATCCGAGCCAAGAGATGACAACAAATATATGGAACAAGAGACTAGGACATTTCCATCACAGGCCACTCTTCTACATGCTGAAGAAAGATATCGTTCGAGGACTACCACTTATGGAGGATGAACACGCAGTTTGAAGCACATGTCAATTGGGAAAGTAAAGTAGGATGCCTTCTTCCAAGGCAACCTGGAGAGCATCAGTGAAGCTTCAATTAGTCCATACTGATTTCTGTGGACCACATAGGTCTGCTCTCTTAACGGAAGTAAATATTTTATAGCATTCATTAATGATATGAAATGATTGTGTTGGATTTGTTTTCTCAAGTTTAAATCTGAAGTAACTGAAGTGTTCTCGATATTCAAAGCTTTGGTAGAAAATTAAAGTGGTTGCTGGATTCAAATGGTTAGATCAGATAATGGTACCGAGTACATCTGATTGATTTGAAAAGTTTTATGAAATTTAGGAATTGAGCATCAACTTCCATATACTCCACAGAAAAATGGTATCAGTGTAAGGAAGAACTGATCGATAATGGACATGTCGAGAAGCTTATTATATGATAAGGGCTTACCAAAAAAGTTATGGGCAAAAGCAGCTAACAAGACTTTTTTTTTTGCTGAACATGTTGCCAACAAAAGGCGTGAAGCAAAAGACACCTGTTGAGGCATGGCACTAGTATAAGCCGTCCTTACAAAACTTAATAATCTTTGGTTGTTTGTGCATATCTCATATTCCACAGGTTAAGAGGGACAAGTTAGATAAGAACGCTGAATCTGGAGCCTCTATTGATCATAGTACAATCTCTAAAGCTTACAGAATTTTTCAGCCTCATAAAGGAAAAATTATGGTAAGCATACATGTATTTTTTATGGAGAATGATAAATGGGTCTGGGAAGAAGTTACCAGAAGAATATCACAAGAAATCTACTAGATTCAGATGAGAACATTGATGATCAACTTGTGAGAGGAACAAGGTCGCTCTTTGACATATACCAGAGATGCAATATGGCCATTTAGATACTTCTGGATTTGAAGAAGCAGTTTCATATACCAAGTAGAAAGCTAAAATAGAGGAGGAGCGTGCAATGTTTGAGAAGAGCGAGACCTGGAAGCTTGTGGAAAAATCACAACATAGGAAGATCATTGGTGTGAAGTGGGTTTACCGCACGAAATTGAATGCTGATGGATTTGTTAACAAGCTCAATGAAAGACTTGTTGTGAAATGTCACTCATAAATATTTGGAGTTGATTATTCAGAAACCTTTTCTCCAGTTGCTAGGCTTGATACTATAAGGCGGTTACTAGTTATTGCTGCTCAAAAAGGTTGGAAAATCTTCCAATTAGATGTCAAGTAAGCTTTTTAAATGGTTTTCTACGGGAGAAAAATTATGTGAAGCAACCTCAAGGTTTTTATGTAATGGGACATGACGATAAAGTGTATCTATTGAAGAAAGATTATTGTTTAAAACAAGCTCCAAGGGCTTGGAACAGTCAAATTGATAATCACTTTTAAGGCTTAGATTTTAAGAAAAGCCTACGCGAATCAACTCTATTTGAAAAAAAAGAGATTCTGGTATTGTGGTTATATCACTTTATGTTGATGATATTCTTGTAACAGGAAAAAACCTTGAAATGATACATGAATTCAAGGTTGAGATGAAGAAAGTGTTCGAAATGACAGACTTGGGAGAAATGTCTTACTTTCTTGGAATGTATATTTGTAAAATCCACAATGATGAAGTTCAATATGGAAGATTGCAAACCTATGAACACTCCAATGTATCAGAAAGAAAAGTTGATTAAAGATGATAGTAGTGACAAGGTTGACGAGGCAAACTATAGAAGTATGGTTGGATGTCTCGTGTATCTCACTGCCACGAGACTCGACATTCTGAAAGCAGTCAGTGTCTTGTCTATATTTCTGAATTGTGCAAGTGAAATGCACATGAAAGCAGCAAAAAGAATAATAAGGCATGTCAAGGGAACTTTGGACTATGGTGTTAGGTTCAGGAAAAGTCAAAAGTTCAAGTTGCAAGGGTGTTCTGATAGTGATTGGGCTGCGTCAGATGATGACATGAAAAAACACTTCAAGTTATTGTTTTAGCCTTAGTTCAGGAAATTTTTCATGGTGCTCAAAAAGCAAGGATCGTGGCACAGTCAACTGCAGAAGATGAATTTACAGCTGCTGTTGCAACTGTTAATCAAGATCTTTGGGTAAGGAAGATTATGTTAGATCTTGATCTTGAGCAACAAGAAAGCACGTCAGTGTTTGTGGATAATCAGGCAGCCATAACAATTTCTCATAATCCAGTTTTTCATGGAAAAACAAAACATTTTAATATCAAATTGTACTTTCTCAGGGAAGTACAAGAAGGTGGAGAGGTGAAACTGGTTTATTGCAAGTTGGAAGATCAATTCACTAAGCCATTTCATGTTTACAATTTTGAATTCCCTAGAATAAATCTTGGACTATGCAGTTCTTGAGCCAGGAGGAGTGTTGTCGTTGGCTTCTAGAACTGCATGACCTAAATTCAAGCTAGAAGATGAGGTAGGGCAAAAGAATGTTGGGGAAGTGCAAACCAGAATAAATTTCTTATTTTTAGCTATTTTCAGTTTCCTAGTCAGATTAACACTCTGTTAGCTACTATTAAGGATTAGTTCCTCAATTCCAGCAAGCAGTAACTTAGTTTTAGCAGGTATTTTAACGTTACTTTACATCATCTTAGTTAAGTTGTGATGTATTTATTGCGTCTGAAACTAATCAATAAAAAACACTTTTCCTTTTTATTGATCATGTGTTAATAATAAGGTATAATGAAAACTTTAAGGAAAAATCATGTTCTTTTGTTGGATATTAGCTTTAACTGACAATAAATCATGCGAGCTATGACATGAAATTTTGTGTAACCCTCACACCAAAAAGAGGGAGTCTAATTTCCATGGTAGAACTCTATATCATTCATTTAGTCTATGTGGATCCACTAACTAAGTAACCTATGGGGACATGTAGTTTGGAACTAGATATTGCTACTAGAAACATACCTATTTGAGTCTGAACGTCAAAGTCCTCTCGGTGCTAAGTAAAATCACAACAGAGTAGAAAAAGTCAATTATTAAAGCATAATATTAGGAAAGACAATAATCAAAATACCAATTCAAGTCATAAAATCGTATAAGAGTAGCTTCTTTGAAAACCACGATTTCATAAACATTTTTATAATATACGCTTACCTTTCTAAGAATCTAAAATCATGATTTCCTTTCAAATTGTGAGAAAACTTTTTACAAACCATTGATAATCAAGTTAAAAGCATCCTTAAATCATAATTTCTTCCTTTAATAAAATATGCATTAAATCCCTTATCCATTCATGATCGTAGTTCATACTTCATAGGTGAAAATCAAAACATAAATTATGGGTCTATATGAAGTCAATTTAAAAATTAGGTAATTAGGTTAAATAATGCATAATAAGATAGAATACATCAATTGAATCATAATCAAAAGGACCGATGGAGATTGACATAAACCCTAAATGAATCGGGTGAAATTGAATTGGAGATTGAAGTTCTTATGTTATCTAATGGATGGAAAGGATCCATTTGGGATTCCCAAAAACCTTGATACTCAAAGACTAAGAAAGAGATTGAGTTTGTCACCCTAAGCTTGAAACCTTATTATCTTTACCTTGGAACTTGAGAGAGAATTTGAGGAGATGAACTTGGAGGGAATTTGGGGAGTTGAGTGTATATGATAGAATGAGGTAATTTTGTACGGTTGATTCAGTTAAAGGGGTAGTAATAGGTTCAAAATGACATAGTTTAGAGATTAGGTGGCTAGGAAAAGACCAAAACACCCTAATTAAAAAACTGTCAGAGGAATCGATGGTCCATAATGGTCAACCGCAAATTCAAGTACTAGAAATCCAACATCTAACCTACTTCCCACGAAACCTTTCCTACGGAACGCGACCTTTTTACGGTCTGTAGACTCTATCCCTAGACAACTTTGAATTCAAAATTCCGCTAAGTCTGGATCTTCTACGGACACTTCCAATTCCCCGTAGGTGATCCCACGACTCGTCCTAGTCAACCGTAGATCAATTTATCGGGACTTGAATTTTCCCAAAACTTAACTCAGTTCCTACGAGTGCCACCTATGACCTGTAGACGCTTCAAAAAACTGTAGATGATCTCGTAGGTCTGAATTAGTAGCCAAAACTTTACTTCTTCCCTTTTCCAGGTAAACTTTCCCATTTCAGAGGTGTTAGAAATACTTAGATAGATAACTTGCTTCTTATAAAGGGTGATAGAGGCCTTTGTAAGGACAAACAAGTTATTTTAAGTGAGAATTTTTCACGATCCATGGGTACAACCTAGACGTAACATGGCATACAAGACACCAAGAGGCCTCATGTAATCCACTTAGCTTTCATAACATAAGATAATAGAAATGAGCGAAAACTTAAAACATTTCCAACCAACATCAAAGTTTCATAACAAAAGTGAAAGTCTATTACACTTTGTCTCAAACCATCTAAAATATGAATATCTTGGGACACAACCCATATAATAATTTTCAAAACTTAAAATGAAAGAACATAAGAGAAATGGCGGCCAAATCCTCTAATGTTATGAGGACTCACCAAACTTCAAAGTCTTGCCTCTACTAAGATCCTAGCCACGAGGATGAAAGTCGAGATTACCGGATTAGATAAGAAATTTAGGCAAGAGTATGCGTTAGTACAAAATGTACTAAATATGATTCCTTGCATAAACATCAGCATAAACATAAGATTTAGACAATAAAAGTCATAAACGCATAATCAATGCACATAATAGATTATTTCAACATAAAAGGAATACTTCTTGAAGTAACCTCAAATCGTCCTTACTTATCTTAGAAGGCAATTCAAGAAACAATCCAAGCTCATCACCTATCAAAAATACTCTAGCTTAATTATTATAGACATGGGGAATTTCCGCTTGCCTTATCATAAAGGAACATGGATAGTCGCCTCTAGTCCTTCTTTACATTTAGATCATAGGTACTCCTCTCTAGTCCAACATCATGTGACATGGGTATTCACCCCTTGTCTTTCTATAAGGATCATGGATGCTCGCCTCTTGTTCAATTCATATCTTAAGAACATGGGCAGTCGCCTCTTGTTCAACTCAAGAAATAAGGGTAGTCACCTCTTATTCTATTCTAGGAGATGTGGGTAATTGCCTTATATCTACCAGAGGTCAATAGTAATCGCCTCTAGCCTCATCAATTTATTTATTTTAGGTGAGAAATCCTTTCAATCTAGAATCAGTCAATGGGAGAAAGTCTTTCATAATCATACATAAGCAATTCATGTGGGAACTATCCCTTCCACAACAATTAGATCAATAATGAATAATTCATAACATAAGTTTTACTCTCAAAGCTCTTCATCTAATAATCATCCTATGTGCTTCACTCTCAAAGAAATGTATATCACAATCATCATATATACTTCAATTGCAAGCAATTATAATCATAATTCATCATATAAGCTTCAATTCTAATGTATCTCATCAAACCTAGATAGAGTACATCTAAACCCACAAATTCTCTTTTCATGGCATAAAATCTATTTACATCAATTTCATCTTTCTAGACATGAGTTAGGCATGGATAATTGTAATTTCATCCTAAAAACATGTACTCCTATCAATTCAATCATAAAAAATCATAATCCACTGAATTGGATCAACATTTATGAATACCCACAACATTGGAAGAAACCCCTAACTCAAATTGGGGAATTTAATCTCTTCAATTGGGGAATCTTACGGACTCCATGTAATAAAGGATTCCATGGATGAAAATCCATCAAACCTTGATTCCAAAGCACACAAATGCTTGAGGAATGGAGACTTGACCTTGATCCTAGCTCCAACTCTTTCTTCTTCTTCAAGATCTAGAGAGAGAAATATTTGAGAGGAAGAATTTGGGATTTCTTTTGGATTTTAGAAATAATGACTTGAATGGGTGACTTTTGGGGTTAAAACTACTTATATAGGGGTCTTAGTCTTGGTTAAAATGATGTATTATCAATTTACTCAAATCCGGAAAAGACCCCTTTGCCCCTAACTTACATGGTCTGCCTCCTCACCACGCGAGGCTCCACGAGTTGAGGTCCCTACCACGAGCCATGGTTCCCTTCATGGTCTTGGAACAATGGCTTGGAAACCACTCATTAACCCCTAAAAGTCTATCTCATCACCACGACCCCTCCCATGGCCCGTGGTGGCCTTCACGAGCCCTCTAGAGGCTCGTGGAGAGGGTCTTATCTTGGGACAGTTTTACCTAGCTACTATCTAGACTTCCACGAGCCTCACCACAACCCGTGCTTGTGAAGGTTAGTCTGCCCAAGCTCTCTATCTCCCTTGGCTGTTTCCCTCTCACTTAGCCCTAGATTAGACTACTAGATTCCGAGGTGTAACAAAATCATACTAGACAACACAAGCTTTTGGTGGTGGACTCTGAGATTGAGAAGAATAGGAGGAGAAAACCATATATGAACCACTGATGATTAAATTGGGTGACTTGAACCTACTCTATCTACAAAGATGGAGGAGAGGTTTATTGGTATAAAGTTCTGGATTAGTAGCCCTACTCTTAACTTAGGAGAACTCTTAACCCATATACCACCACTTCCCCTCGCCCCCGGCCTCTACCGAAGACATGAACCTAGTCCACCATCATTCCCCAAAGCCACTAGAGAGATGTAACTAGACAAGATGTAAATAAAACAGGAAATTACTGAAACTACTAAATCAAGCGAAAAGTCTAAGACCAATTGACAAAACTACAAAAAAGATAAAAACAAGAATAACTCAGGGTATACACTAAATTGATTAAATGCATACAATAAAATAAGCAAGAATAAATATTAATACTAAAATGACAAGGAGCAGTGAACAGAGAGAAATAGCAAACAAAGAGGGTAGATTTTGACCTAGAAATCACCAACAATGGCAGAAATAAACAATAAACCAAGAATATAGACATTGAGAAAATGACAAATATAACATAGAGTAGAAAACACAGAATTTTATAAGAAACAGAATTCCACGATTTAGTAATGGCATACTTTCAAGAAGAGAGAAAGGAAGCAAAATTTCAAGAATGTAGTAGAAGACACAAGACAAAATACAGAATTTAAAATTTCAACAATGTGTTAGTAAATCAAATACAGAAATTAAATACTCACAATAGGAAATAAATGATATAAATTGGATATGGACATGCAAGAAATTACACACAATCCGAAAAATGCCAAAAGAAATAGAAAACAAACAAAAAAATGAAAGACATCCACTGCCCAAACAACTACAAAACAATATTCACCAGCAACCTCAAGACAATTTGAGTCAACAATAAGGTATTTTCAAAATGTAAAATAGTGAGAAAAATATTTTGAGTCAACAGTAAGGTATGTGGTTGTCAAGAACCAAAAATAAACTATCATATAGTAGCAAACACAAACAACAATCAGCACAAAATATTATTAATTGTTCTAAAACATCATAGAGCATGTATGTACAAATAATTTAATCACATATCTAGTTAGATGTAAGACTAGTTGTTGACCATTCAAGAGTCTTATAATTAATCATTATAGATTCTCAAAGTTAGTTTTCTTATAAAACATCTGTTAGTATATCTAAAAGGGGTCAAAACCTCATTCTATACACCTAAGCCACAAATGTTGTGTCCTCAAAGCCCTTCTATTTTTTCGTTAATTAGATAAAAAATAGATGGATGGGCTTTAGAGAAAAAGAAATTTTCTCTACTAATAAGCAAACTGAAATTGTCAAACGATGTATGCAGCAATAGTTGTATTGACAAAATTTGTTTTTTTTCTTTTGTTGGATCAATAACTAATTTTTAGTTAACTAATAAATACAAGAATTTTTTAACACTATAGAAACCAAATGTATATACATACATGTTTTATGACTTGGTTTATATTCAAAGAACTAGTCCTATTATAAATACAATTGTATGCTTTGTTACACTTTCAAACTATAACATAATGAATTCACTTAATTATCCATACATTGGCCAAAAACTCTTTCTTTTGGGGTGCAATTTTTTCTAAATTTTTCTAGTAAGAGAAAAAAGGAAAATATATCAACAATCAACAACATTCAAATCAAATGATCACGATATTGACTTTAGCTAAAAGCGTAACATTATTTATAGATTTTTGTTTCTATGTTATATTTATGTGTATAATTTGTTACTTTGTTTGTTGCTAGGATTATGCACTGACATCCAAAAGCAGGCACAATATCTTTAATAACAGTGTAGTGTACTACCTTGTATTAAAGTTTTCGAAAGACGTATGGTTATCCTACAAACTCTCACCTAATAGCTAAATATCCTTATCTACACTTCAGGTGATCTAAGATGAGACTCTCGGTTGGGTAATGGACAATGCATCCTAAGGAAGATTCAAACCTTTCAAAGAAAAAAGTCTCGAATGTACATGAGCTAAAGAATTTAGTGACTTTAATGTATTTTTCGGTTGTGTCAAAGTAGAAAACCTTGCATATGTTTGTGGAAAGCAATACTCTCTTTTCATTAGAACTCCTAGACAAACCGCCATGACAGCAAAAAATGAAGAAGTCTGATACAAAGCGAGTAGAATATATGCTGCAAAATAGAACACAAGAAAAGTTTTCTACTTGACTAACAATAAAAATCACATTCACACAAGGCCACTCCAACTTTCTTCACCGCATGTTCTACCATAATGATGCGTTGTTTTATGTATGATAGCATACTCATTATGTATTGTTCCTTGACTCGTGAGAGTCTCAACCTTCTTCTCTCTCAAGCGTATCCTTTCAACTCCTGTAGATCACCACAGGTGGTATGCTACATGACACACACACACATGTTAATAAACATAATTATATCAAATGCTGCTGACAAGTCTGCTTTGTGCAAGATTTTCATACACTTACACTCGAACGTATGTACTTTTCTGCCATACATATTTATATAGAAAATCCCTAGGAGTCATTATAAGCATTTTGAAAGCCATAATCATCTTTTATTGAGTTAAGATACCATAAATCTGGACTTAAAGAAATATGATAGAGTTGTTTGGATCTTCATTTTCACATGAATGCAAGACATAATTTGATGCCGTATTTCTAGTAGGGACATTCACGTCATAATATTCTTCCAAAAAAAATGTATCTTTAACTCAAGACAACCTAAAAAAGAGCACATCTGAATGGTTTGGATTGAGATGTGTAAATCTCAAATAAGATAATTGTACTGACCAATATAAGGTAGTTGTAGAGACAATCATTACCATGAAGATCAAATTCAAGAATAACTTTTGGGAAAAAATCCATGGGATAATGACTATTGAGATGGATACATTTTTGATTTTCACATTATAGGATTATAAACAAAATAATTCTCCCAGCCCCAAAACAATGGAGTAACCCGCTACTAAAACTTATGAACTGTTGATCCCTTTTAGGGAAATCCACTCGAAAGGGAACCCGGGAATCTCCC
>CM040629.1:10643788-10669656 GCA_022817965.1 Solanum lycopersicoides
AAAATTTTCCCAAGATATTTTTTGTGTCGAAGATATTTACGTACGCACTGCACTTCTTACACATGCCCATTCCCTCATATATGTCTATAAATATAAAAATATCCGCGTAGTCATCTATATATATATATATCATATATCATAACTCATTCTATTGTGATCTCATTTTTCACATTAAATGTGGGTAATCATTTGATGTGTATTCCATAAGTCATCACCCTCATGTAATGTCTCCCACCAATAACAATTGTATCTTCTACCTAAGAAATTGTTACGAAGAGAACCTCCCAGAATAAGATAGAGATGAGTAAATCTCAAATAAGTGAATTGGCTGACCAGGAGGAGGGATTGCAGTGACAGAGTGATAATATGTATCAATATTATCCTGAGGATCAAATGCAAGAACAAAAACTTGAAAAAATCCATGATAATATTGACGAGGATAAATAAGTTTCCAATCTTCGATTACATGATTACAATCATAATTATTCTCGCACCCTTGACAAAGGAGTAACCCTCGGTAGAACTTAGAACTTTGTCACTTTCAGGAAAGATATAAAGGAAATTACATGAGACTCTTTTCGCAGAACGATCAAGAGATAAAAGAAGATAAGATTAGATTGAAAATCCTCATTGGATATTTGTTTAAAGTAGAGTAAAAATTTATTACATGTAGTTCTTTGCTATTATGATAATAATGCACCAAATATCTATTGATTCTGTTCTTCGGACATTTCCCGAAATATCATTAATGATTTAGTGAGAAGGAAAGATACTACATGTCTTTTGAAGCAAGGGGGAAAATGGAACCCTAACGACAAAGAGAAAATTGTGTGCGTTCCAAGTCATTCTAATATATTTCATTATAAACTATTTACCTTACAAAAGAGAATTTTTTCCCCAATTTCAATAGTTCTAATGAACCTAGTGGTAAGAAATGAAATACATCTGAGCATTAAATAATGAATACCTCTCAGCAGTAGTTTCAAAAAGTAAAGAGTTCCCATTTTCCTTCTTTAACTACATTGATGCTATCAAAATTGATATACTTTTGTCTCTGTTTGAGTCTTGAGTGTTGTGTCATTGTAAAATCTTAGAGACAAATAAGCTAAGTTTGAGTTCATTAGTAATTAATCACATTAAAGCTAAGTTTGAGTTCCGATATATACTGTAGTAGTTATTTATAAAATGGTGTGACATTTAAAATTCAATTGTTTTGGTTCTTTGGAGAAAAGTTAGAAATCCTAACTAGGGACTAAATATGTTTTAACTATAAATAAAGAGGTTCTTTTCATTGTAAATTAATCATTCAACAGAAATAAAATGACTTCTCTCTACTTTATTCTTCTTCGGTATTTTCCATCATGTTGAAGTAATTTTCTTTGGTGGCTTCTTTCCTTTTAGGTAAGATTTAAACTTCCAATATTTTTTTTCATCAATTTATTATTGTGAAAAGATTGAGCCTTTCACCAAGAGTTGCAACTAAGATTTATTGACCGAAATAAATTTCTAACCATGATTTATTGTAATAAATGAATTATACATTTGATTTCAAGAATATATTGTAATCCTACAATCTAAGAAACGTAATATATTGTCCATTAATATAGAAAAAAACACCTCTTTTCCTACTTCTTGAACAGGTGTTACTAGAGCTTGAATTATTGGCTTGTATATAAGGAATCAAAAATCTTTACTTTATTATGTAGTGTGTGTGATTGAAAAAGGAAAAATGCTATTGTCATGCATGATATTTTATGTGCTAACATTCCATTCCCTTGCAGGGTGAGCATATAAGGTATATGAGTTCTCTGCAATGTTGTGTTGTTCATCATGTATTCTAAGATACTTAAAACAAAAACTTTGAAAAACTTGGTAAGAAAAACAAAGTCTAAAGAGTATTTTCAGAACTAGAAAATTAAAACCACTAGAGAAATATAATCAGAAACAGATTAAACAATGTACAAAATATTTTCTCAAAGAAGAAAATCGAGCCTACTAAATGCAGAGTGTCCCTTAAGTAAACTATTTCCCTCAAGTACCCGATGTTAATGAAATATATCCTCCCAAGATAGAATGATCTACGCACCGTATATCGATACCTATACCCATGGTGTCACTGAACCACTCAATGGAAGTAAAGTACACTTTGAATACTAGATTTAATAGTAGAAGAAGTCCAAAAAATTGTATCTCTTAAAATGAGAGAAAATCCTCTATTTATGAACAACAAAGGTTAGTGAGAAAAGTTTTTTTTGTGCCTTACCAGAAAGGTCACAATCTTTTGGAAAAGTCACAATCCTTCGAAAAGGTCACAACCTTTCATAAAAGTCATAACTTTTTATAGAAGTCACAACTCCTCATGAAAGTCACAACTTTTCAATAAAGTCGCAACTCTTCATAAAAGTCACAAGTCTTCTTTTTTCCATTCACACCTTTTAAAACTCAACAATCTCCCCGCATGAATGGGGAATGAATCTAAGATGAAGAAATAGAAAAGTGTGTATACTGTACAAACAAGAATAAATTACATCTGCATAATTAGGTTTCCCTTTGAACTTTTTGTAGTGACCATATGTCAGATATACTCGGTCAATCGATAGATGTGATATTCTTGAAATCGTCGAGCTTTGGTGTATATACATAACAACCATATGTCACACAATCAACCCTTTACCATTTATGACTCTTACTGTTGTGTTCGTTTCAGCGATGAATACCTCTTAGTTTCATGAGTGTATAGAGAATAGACTTTTTACAATGATTCTCTTTGAAACGACTTCTACTTCACACTCATATAGGTGATTTCTAACACGTGTTATCGCATAGATACACTATTTGGTCAAATCTACGAAACTTAGCAAATCATCAAATACTCCAGTCTTTATTAACTAGTTAACAAGCCTTAATTTTTTTATCCTTATTCTGAGCATGTCTTCATCATAAGAATTGATTGAGTTGGTTAACAATGTCGAACCGTCAGTCACGACATTATTTTCTCCTTGAACCTAGCTCTTGGTATCTCCAGTCTGTTAGGTAGAGTTACCACCATGATGACTTGAACTAAGCCGTAAACCTATTCCTTTGATGAGCTATCAACTTTCTCTCTAGTTAGGCCTTTTTGTAAGTGGATCAGACACATTATCCTTTGACTTTATTTGGTCAAATGTGATCATTTATCTAGAGAGTAGTTTTCTAAAGGTATTACATCTATGTCTTTTATGGAGAGACTTTTCGTTAACATCATTCTTCATTCCCTACCTATTGCATCTTGAATATCAAAGGGTATGCATACTGATGCAAAAGGTTTGACCCAAAAAGGAATATCTGTCAAGAAATTCCAGAGCCTTTCAACTTATTCATTGGCCTTATCTAGCGTGACAAGCTCATGGATCATTGTAGAGCTTAAGATACATGTCTCTTTGGAAGATTTTGAAGATACCACTCATCCACCAAAAGTAAATACATATCCACTCATGGATTTTACTTAATTTGATCCGGTGATCCAATTTTCATCAATATATTATTTCAATAGTGTTGGATATTTGTTATAATACAAGACATATTTTTTGAGTTTGTTTTAAATATCCCAAAACCCTTTTCATTGTCATCCAATGAGTTTGATTAGGATTACTCGTTAACCGAATCAGTTTACTAATAGGACATGCTATATCTGATCATGTACAGTTTCAGATAAACATCATACTTTCCAATACTCTAGAATAATCCTATTATAAGTCATTTTCACCTTCATTTTTTTGAAGTGCAAAGCTCACATTTATTGGAGTTTTGACACTGTTAAAATTGAAATATTTCTAGACAAATATCTTTTCAATGTGATGAGACCGTGACAATGCTAAACATTATAGAGTTCTAAGGATTCTTATAATTAAGATCGCATCAGCAACTACAAGATCTTACATATCAAATTTGCTCTCTAGCATATGTTTAGTAGCATTTATTTCATTAGTGTCTCTACTGATGATCAACATGTCATCAACGTACAAACAAACAATGACCTTGTGATTTGGAGTATGGAAATACATTTATCACTTCTCATTCCTAAATCCATTTACCAATATGGTTTGGTCAAGTATCTCATGTCATTATTTGTGTGCTTCTTTTAGTCCATAAAGTGATTTAATAAGTTAACACGTTTTCTTTTCTTTACTGGGAACCACAAAAACCCTTGGGTTGTTCCATGTAAAAATTTTCATCCAATTCTCCATTTACGAAATTTGTTTTCACATCCATTTGATAAATTTGGAGGTCATATACCACAACTAATGCAATTAAAATCTGAATGAATGTAATTCTAGTTACTAGCGAGTATGTATTGGAAAAATCAAGACCTTCTAATTTAAAACCCTTGAAAAAATCTCTTGGTTTCTATTTGTCAATAGTTCCATCGACTTTCATTTTCCTTCTAAGGATTCACTTTGAATCCAAAGATTTATTTTTTGGAGGAACATCAATTAACTTCCAATATGGTTGTTCAAGATTGAATCAATCTCACTGTTGACATCATCTTTCCAAAATTATGATTCGACAGAAGACTTAGGAAATATTACAAAATCATATTCAAAGGAAGTAGATGTCCTTTGACATTAGCTATGCTTCCGAATTTCTTTATTAAGTACATTCTCCTTCTGTTATTTCCAAGGGCTTTTAGACCCTTCATTAGACTACTAAAGTCTAATTTACAGTCCACAGTCTTAAGTCCTATTTTTTAAGAATAGGAACTTTGACTTTGGCTAGACACTCCCATACTTTGACATATTTCAAGTTGGATTTCCTTTCTTTCTATTTCTCATATGGAATAGATTGTGTCCTGAACAAACTATTTTTTGTAATTGTTTTGCTTATGAATAGATAATTTTTTTGTTATTTTCCTTTGCTTTAAGAATAGCTTCTCCACACAAGTTTTACAATAATCTTGAACTTATAAGTAATGCATTCATCATTTTCTTCAAATTTCGATATTTTTTTAATTAATCAATTCCACTAGATTAAGGTGAATATGGAAGTAGTTTTATGGATAATTCCACTTTACAAACATTTTTTTTGCAAAAAGAAATTTATACTCCCTAACCCTATCACTTCTTATCTTTTTCTCAACTGATTTTCAAATTCAATATTATATTTCCTAGACATTTCTATTGTTACATCCTTACCATTCAACAAATAAACATAAATGTATCTAATGCATTTGCCAATAAAAGTTATGAGATACTTTTTTCCACCACAAGTTGGTGTTGACTTCATGTCACAAATATCATTGTAAATCAACTCAAAAAGTTATAATTCCTTTCAACAAATTTATAAGAACACTTATCATACTTAGATTTCACATAAACTTGACATTTTTATTTATTGCACTCAAAGTTAGAAAAATGTCCCAAGTGTTCATGTCACAAATAGTTTGACTCAAGCAATTAAGAACATATCCAAATTTTGAGTATGAAAAGTTCTTCGTGGGGTAGCTTTTTCTCACAAATATTTTGTTTCTACTCATTACAATTTTGTCAAATACAAACATTGTTTAGAGTCACCACATTGTCAAATGTTCTTTTCAGAAGGACCTTTCATTACTTTCAGTTTGATTGTTATTGAACTACCCATGAACATAGTTTCATCGGGTCCAATAAAGGTAATATAATTCAAATTCTTCTTTTACAAAACATGACAAATGACTATTCATCAATATTCATGTCGATGTAAATAGTTATATTTTAATAAACACATCTTTTCATGAAAAATCACAACATTTTAAATGACACTTTTTCATAAAAGAACACAATTATTTTGAATATATATATATATATATATATATATATATATATATATATATATATATATATATATATAATCTGATAGTTTCATAATAGTCATAGCATATACTAGTAAAAAGAGAAACTCAACGACCACAATATCAAATATACTCCAACAAATCCAAAGAAGACTTGTTGGATGAATAGGAAAATATTGGAGGCAAGGACTATTATTTCTGAATTTCCTATGATCAATCCAGAGAAAAGTGTGATTTGACAGCTCTATAACAATATGATACAAGGTAAACTGCCTTGGAAATGTCTAATGTATTGGAATGCTGCCAGAGCAAAATCAATGTTCGCAACATGGATTCAATTTCATGGAAAAATGTTGACAACCGATAGACTGAGCAAATGGGACTGTAAGTGGAGAAAACATGCAGCCTTGGCCAAATGCAGGAGGAATCGAGGGAACACATCTTTGTGCAATGCACTTATGTGAGAAGATTGTGGTATAGGATTTTAAGATGGATGAACTGCCCAAAGTATAGTGCTGCAATATGGGAGCAACACATACAATGGATCATCCTCAACGCAAAAGAAAAATCCAAGAAGGCGCAGATGTTCAAGATGATGTATGCAGAAATCACATATGATAAACTTTCACACAGAGTACAAAACTATAAAGTTTTTAAGTCTCCAGATAGAATAAAACATAATCTTAAATTATCACATAGATATGCTTTTTTCAAATATTCTTTCAACTAAAACATTTAGACATAATATGTAACGATCCATGAGTACAACCAAGTCATCATACCAAGTCAAGTTATCATGAAGTCACTCTAGTCATGCTACTTCAAGCTAATTCTAGGAGAGTGTCGATCCCCCATCCTAGTCTGTCATGCCTATGCTAATGCAAGCTACTGCATTGTTGGCCTCGAGCGAACCCTTGGCCTTACTTACTTAACTCAGCGGAAGACAACAATCACATTTATAAGGATAAAAGAAATTAACTGAACTGATTAGTAATACTATGTGGAATGTTTTAAAATTTTAACATTCAACTTGGCCAAAATGGCAACCCAAGTCTTTAACATACGAATGAAAATGTAAAGACTACTGAACTACTAACTGTCTATGAAGCCTCTAAGCTTAACAAACCTCACAACATTTTATTCAACTAACTCGAAAGCAATAAAAGATGTCCTCCGAAATGCAAGGAGGCTCACCAACTGACTCTGGGGTGCTCAGTTGGATCAACTGTGCGCTGGATGTCGATCCTCGTTATCTGCATCTGCATCATTACACAATGTAGTCCAAGTGGCATCAATACAATGAATTTACGAGTATGTGAGTTGGAATACTAAACCACACTTAAGCTTGAAAAGGAGTAAGAAAGAACACTTACCTTTGCTCTGTTCAGTTCATGATTTACTAACTCTTATTCAATATATGCAGTTTAAAAGTAAATGTAATATAAAGAAAAACTGACTGAAACATGTTGTAAACTCTGAATGTATACAATTAGACAAATAATATACGAGATGTAAGTAAAAATACAAATAACTAATGTATATGAAAAATACAAAACTTATGTGGGAGCTTCTCTAACCGACAACCATCACTTAAGAGTTATAGTAATGATATATTCTTACTCGGCCCACGCTGTTTGACCATCCTAACCTTACAAGAGTATAGGACCTGAGCTGCCTAAAGGGTTCATCTAAAAAGTATGACCCTCTTCTACTAATGATGGCTACATGGTTTATATGGAGACTTGAGTTAATATGAACTCGCATCCCCACATCGGTGCTAAATAATACTCCAAAAAATATATACTGGCTCTTATATTTTTTAAAACATACTGATTCTGTGATTTGAGATTAGTGCTCAAAACTTAGCTTTAAAAAGCTCTCTTGGAAATCATAGTTTCCCTGCTTGTTTAAATGTGAAACAATTTTACTTCTCTTTGGGGATACTTAGTCCCCATATACTCTTGAAGAAAGGAATTTCAACTTTACTTTTGCTTAACTTATAGCTTGAGACTTAAAACAAAGTTAAAATGTTGTTTAAGACTCTAGAAATCTTTTGAGAATCTACTTTGACTTGCTTATTAACTTTTAGACTTGACTCTTAACTTCTTTGACTTTGATCTTAACTGTCCTTGAATTGGATTATGGATTCAAGGATCATGATCTCATGTTTATGGATGATTTCATGATATTTGGATGCACTTAGAGTATTGGGATCAACTTGGAATGATAAGTAGATCACTTAGGAACTAGTACGAAAAGATAGGGAAGAAAAGGGAACTACAGGTGACCCTGGCGCTCTGAGAAGCGCGGGGCGCCAGAGCTTGAAGGACAAACTTTGTCCTCAGGCCCTCTAGCTGGCGCAGCGCGCCAGAGCCTGAAAGACAGAGTCTTTCCTGAGGTGCTCTGGTAGGCGCGGCGCCCTAGGGCCTGTTAGACGAGTTTTCTGACTTTTCTTCTCTGATTTTCAACGCTTAACCTCTCAAACCTCCATGGATTTTCCCCAAACACTTAGAATCAATAATATCCTCAATACCCAATAGTTTAGACTCGTATAACAACCCAGAAACATGATTCACAAACTACTAAAGGTACAATACAATTCTACCAACAAGATTTCAACAATTATTCATCAAGAACTTTAAGATTCATCATTCAATATACATATCTTGATGAATTAAACATATTGGTGTGTGTATGTACGAACCGACACAGAAATATCTCACATACCTCGATAGAGATCACCCCCGACAAATTCCACTAGCGAAACCTTACCGTTCTTGAAGAAATCTTGGTCTTCCTCTTCTCTTCTCTTTTCTCCCAAGACCTAAGTGTTCTCAACTTTTCAAAAACTGAATTGGGACTTGGTTTTACGCCTAATAAACCCCTAAAACGAATTAGGCAATACTAGGGTGAAAAGACTACTTTACCCTTACTACAATCCGAGTTGGACTTTTCTCAGTCCAACAACCCAACTTCCAAAAGGCATATCTCCCTCATACGACATCGAAAATGTGCAGACTCGGCGCCGTTGGATAGATCTTCCCATTGTATTTCTAACCATATAAATAGCTCACCCTAATTCCTTCTGAGCTGGGAGTTATGACCGTTTAAAAATGCCAAAACTCAGTCTTTTAAAACTTGGGAAATTTTCCAGATTCTCCTATTTATATACAACAAAGGGTAGTGAGAAAAGGTGTTTATTGTGCCTTACCAGAAAGGTCACAACCATCTGAAAAAGTCACAATCCTTTCGGAAAGGTCATAACTTCACATAGAAGTCACAACTCCTCATAAAAGTCACAAGTTTTCATTAAAGTCACAACTCCTCATAAAAGTCACAACTCTTCATTTTTCATTCTTACATTTTAAAATCCGACAATCCTTCGTATGAATGAGGAATGAATCCAAGACAAGGAAATGGAAAAGGGTATATAATTTACAAGCATGATATAATTACATCTGGATAATTAGGTTTCTCTCTAAACTTTTTATAGTGAACATATGTCGGATATACTCGGCTAATCGGTAGGTGTAACATCCTTGAGACCATCGAGCTTTGGTGTACACCTAGACAACCATATATCACACAATCAACCATTTACCGTTTTATTAGTGTATAGAGAATATGCTTTTTATAGTGACTCTTTGAAGAGGCCTCCACTTTACACTTATCTAGGTGATTTCTAACACGTGTTATCGCGTAGATATACTTCCTCATACCTTGATCATCCGACATGGCATAAATCACTGAACCTGCACTCAAAAATAAAAATGCTTTGAAAAAGGTGTGATTCATCTATTTGGTCAAATCTGCCAAACATAGCAAATCATTAAATACTTTAGGCTTTATTAACTCGTTAACAAGTCTTAATGTCTTATCGTTATTCTTGAGCATTGTATTCATCATAAGAATGGATTGAATTGGTTGAAAATGTTGAATCGTCAGTGACAACTTTGTTTTTTCGTTGAACCTAACTCTTGGGATCTCGGTAAAGTTATTGCGATGATGACTTGTACTAAGCCGTAAACTCATTCTGTTAGATGATATTTCAACTTTCTATCTAGTTAGGCCTTTTTGTGAGTTGATCCGACACATTATCCTTTGACTTTATATAGCTAAATGTGATAATTTCACTAGAGAGTAGCTTTCTAACGTTATTATATCTACGTCTTATATGGAGAGACTTTTTGTTATACATCATGCTCCATGCCCTACCTACTGCATCTTGACTATCAAAGTGTACGCATACTAATGTCAAAGGTTTTGTAAAAAAAAAAGAATATCTTTCAAGAAATTCCAAAGTCTTTCAATTTATTCATCGGCCTTATCTAGAGCGACAAGCTCAGAGATCATTGTAGAGCTAGAGATACATGTCTCTTTTGAAGATTTCTATGAGACTACTTTTCCACCAAAAATAAATACATATCAATTTGTGGATTTTACTTCATTTGATCCAGTGATCCAATTTGCATTACTACATCCTTTCAATAGTGCTGTATATTTGTTATATTACAAGATGCATTTTTAGTATGTTTTAAATACCCTAAAGCTCTTTTCATTGTCATCCAATGAGTTTGATTGAGATTATTTGTGAACCAACTCATTTTACTAATAGTACATGCTATATCTGATCGTGTACACTTCTTGATATACATCAAACTTCCCAATACTCTAGAATAATTCAATTGTGAGTCACTTTTGCCGTCATGATTTTGAAGTGAAAAACTCACATTTATTGGAGTTTTGACAGTATTAAAATCCAAATATTTGAACTAGTTAAGTACATTTTCAATGTAATGAGATTGTGACAATGCAAAACATTATGGAGTTCTAAGGATTCTTATACCTAAGATTGCATCATCAACTCTAAGATCTTTCATATCGAAGTTGCTTTATAGCATATGTTTAGTAGCATTTATGTTAGTAGTGTCTCTACTGATGATTAACATGTCATCAACATACAAAAAAATAATGACCTTGTGATTTTGAGTGTCTTTAATGTAAACACATTTATCACTTCTATCATTCCTAAATCCATTTGCCAACATGGTTTGATCAAATATCTCATGTCATTGTTTGGGTGTGTGTTTTAGTCCATAAAGTGACATAACAAGTTAGCACACTTTTTTTTACTAGGAACCACAAAACCCTCGGGTTGTTCCATGTAAATTACTTCTCTAGTTATACATTTAAGAAAGTGGTTTTCACATTTATTTGATGAATTTGGAGGTCATATACCATAACTAATGCAATTTACATTCGAATGAATGTAATTCTAGTTACTAGCGAGTATGTGTTGAAAAAATTATTTCACTCGAGGTTAATGGAATATATCCTCAAGGGATAGAATGATCTTACTCATTGTTGTATCGATTCATATACCCACGATGTTAGTGAACCACCCGACGATAATAAAATACACTTAAAATATTTGATTTCATAGTATAAGAAGTCCAAGTAATTGGTTCTCTTAAAATGAGAGGAACTCCCTGTATTTATAGACAACAAATGACAGTGTGAGACCTAGAATTACGAGTGACCCCAACCTAACCTTAAGTCGGGCATTATTATAAGCATACTAAAAATAACTAAGTAAAGCATGAACTATGCGGAAGCTAAATCAATAAATAACTGGTGTAGGGACAAAACCCAAATATTCTGAATGTAAATATGAAACCATAAGAGTTTAGTGATGACTGAAACAACCACTTAACAACTCAAGCTGAATCTACTATTATGTCTGAAAAGCCTCTAACTGAATTGAGTTGCTGGGACATGCCCCAACTAACTCTAGCAAGACTGAAACTAAAAATAATGACTAAAATGAAACCATTTATGTTGTCTTTGTAATATGAGGACTCACCACTAAAGATGTTTAATGCGGACAGAGAATCAATCTATACATGATATGGATGTTGAGTACCTGAACCTACATCATGAAATGATGTAGCGCATTAAAGTATGTGACAGTACTTGAAATGTATTGAGCATGCATGATATAGATACTAAGGTGAATAAAGTATATAGGGTATACAATACATAACTGGGCAGTATATAATCTGAACAAAGATATAGATATGTACTGAAGTATAATTGAAAGATGAACTAAATGCATTGACCAAGTACTAATCATGAAGATAACATGATGAATTGTATACTGAAACAACTATTATAAAGCTAGTCAAGTACCAACAAAATATTGTTTACTAAATCCTTAATAGGTTTTGATAGTTGCATTTTGAAAATACCTAGTGGTCACAAATTGGCATTATTAGAAATGGATACCTAACCAAATCCAACTAAACCATTGACATGAAATAATTTGGATTATAATATCTTACCACCCTTATCTAAATTGACTTTGTTTGAGAAAGAAAACGTATATGATTACTTATCTTTAATTAAATATATTAAATTCGAGTTATAAAGGAGTCTTATGTGAAGCAAATTCAAATTAATCAACGTTTCTGTTGGATTTTATTTGCCCTGAGTTTCTTACCATAAATAGGTTTTCCTTTTAGGAAAATTTTGGATTGGCTAGTCCTTTTTCTGGTAGGAAAATGTTTAGGACTCTATAAATAGAGGCATGTTCCTTCTAACTTAATCAACATTCACAATGTAGTCTTAAGGGCTTTGAGAGTTTTGGTTAGGGGGAGAATTTATGGGTCACAAGCTTGATATGTTATCACTTGTGTGAACTCCATGTATTCCGAGTGAATTGGTTGAGGTTGTTTCACTCTGTATTTTGTACTCTCATATTTAAAGTGGATTGCTCATCTCCTTTGTGGACGTAGGTCGATTGACCGAACCACGTTAAATCTTTGTGTCTTTTGGTATATTTCTTGTTTGTGTTCTTACTTATGGTCTTTCGAGGTTTGCGTTGCTAGCTTCCACATTACACCTGCTTATTTTCGGTCCTAACAGTTTCCATAATATATCGAACATCAGATAACAAACTAAATAAATATAAAAGAACATTTAGATTCGCGACATTTTAAAAAAAGAGACGGAGTTATGAAATTTGTAGAATTAGAATAAAATTACCTAAAGGAGCTTGTCTGCTCAAATTCCATGAAACTTTTCACACAAATATAAAAAAAAGTCATAACTCATATGCTCACAGAAAATTAATTTTCCAAGAATATTTATAATATATTGCTTAATATTAAGTAAATCACTAAAAAATGTTAGTTTTTGATAGTTATAGTTACTAGTACAAATATATTTATAATTTCATTCTTCATTACTCGATGTAATCAAATTCTTATTCGTATTTTGAATCTAAAACCTCATTTGTTTGCACTTAATAGAGGTCTGAATTTGAATCATTCAGATTCAGCCTATTAAGTACGTTTGGTTTTTAGGTCTTAATCTGAATCATTCAGATTCAGCCCATTAAGTTCTTTTGTTTAATTTTTAAAAAAAACTCTTAATGGGTCTAAAGAGGTATGAATGAATAAAATCTGTAGGAGACTCTTAATAACATTCAGACTCATTTGATAAGTTATCAAATAATAAATCATCGCTTCTCTACTTTGGACGTGCCTTTTTATCTCATAACTAGAATTTTTTTTTCTCTTTTCTCAATCAAACACCATTTTCCCTCTTGAACTGGTAAATTTTCATAAATTCTTTCAAATATTTTTTTTATATTAATAATATTCTTGTATTGACGTGTGTCAAGAACACTGGTTACAATAATATTTTTGGTGTGTTGTTGTTCATCAAGATTTTTTAATGAAAAAATAGTACTCCAAATCATGATTGTTGAAACTTTTAATTTTTTTTAATCAAAAGTGATATATTTTGTTGAAATGAATTTTTTATTATATTTCTTAAAATAATGTTTAATTTCACTTGCACATTCAGATATTGAAAACAAACAACATTATTATTTAGTGTTCAAATTTAGAGACCACATCTTAATATTCAAATGTGTACTCAGATCAAACACTCAAATCTTAATGTAATTATTAATATTCAGATGTGTATTCAGATTCAGATCTCTTAATCTTAATGTAAACAAATGAGACCTAAGACTACTTTATGGGTCATGTGAAATGTAAATATAATTTTATATTTAAGAATTCAAAAGTTAATGGAGTTTAACTTACACGAGCCTTTTGAATTTATTGCTAATATATCTTTTCTTCCCTTGGGAAGTTCAATAGTATATTCATTACTTCCTCCGTACACTTTTATTTGTCATGTTACATTTTTCAAAAGTCAATTTAACTAATTTTTAAAGTTAAATTAGATTACATTAATTCGATATTTTAAACAAAAAAATTTAGATATTCAAAAACTATATGAAAAGTACTATAAATTACATTCTTTTGCATACCAATATAAAGAAAAAATACAACCTAAAATGTTAGTCAAAATTGTTATAATTTGACTCTAAAAATAGAAACCATTTTCTTCATTACAAATTAATTATTAAAAATCTCTCTTTTTCTACTTTATTCTTCTTCTAATCAGCTAGTTTTAGAACACGTTATAACATCAGTTATGGCAAAAGATATAAGGTAACCAAACAAATAAGTAATTAGTGGTATTTCCATATGTTGTAATAACTTTTCTTTGGTGGCTGCTTTCCTTTTTGGTAAGAATTTAAACTTCCAATATTTTATTTTCATCAATTTTTTGTTTATTTCAAAGTGAAAAGATCGAGCGGCAAGATTCAAAACGGACGTGATGACACTTATTTTATCCCACCAAGACAAGCCAACCTAAAATCCAAATTAAGAGATAAATGGGAAAGTAAACCAGAATAAAAAATTAACATAATCTCAACAACACACCGTGGATAGCATAACATAACTCAATTATAACTCCAAAACCTGGTTGTCACTTGTACGTGCCTCTAAGTATTACATTAGATTCAAAGAAATACTAGTCTCAATGTATTTATTTCTATAATAGAACAACAACATAATAAAAGAGTAGGAGGTGTCCGCCAAAATGACAAACAGCTAGCTCATAAACTCTCCAACTGTAGCCTCACACATAGAAGAGAAAAAAAGTAATCAAGATGATTCATATTCGTAACCTACACAAATGTAGAAGAAAGGGAGTGAGTACCAAATAACACAGTTCTTAGCAAGCAAACAACTAACTCTAAGTAAAGCAATATTGAACGCAAGTACTCATCCACTCCAATAGAACCACCTCAACTACAACCTGCAAGAAACAATTAGCCCAATCTAACAATGTTCACTCCATACCACTAAGCTCATAAAGGACATAAAATTTTGCACATGAACATGAATAATCAAAACCACCATTGTATCTTATAATTCAATAGCCACAATAACATATCAACAATCGCAACCGACGAGAATCAAATGAAGTGCAATATTATATAGAGTGATGCATATTTGTCCTAATGATAAACATTTGTTGTCTCTCAGTCTTGAACTCATGAGGAACTCTTAATTCCATGCTTCTGTCACGGGCATATGGGTCGATCCTTATTTTATTTCAATGAATTTGACATGGATGTTGTAACACCCCGTATTCTAGATAGACCAAATTGCAGATTTCAAAATCTACATGTGCCACCGACGGGCACCACCATGGACCGTAAGGTGAACCACAGTCCGTGCTGGTGGTCCATGGATGGTCACCTGTAGCCCTCCCTAGAAGCAGTCCAAAAATTCTCTAAGTGTCGACCCACGGACGTACCCACAGGCCGTAAGCCATGCCACGTACCATGGTACTGGTTCATGGATCAATACCCAAAATTTCAGTCCCAGTCCCTGAACACCAGCACAGACCGTCGTGACCCCAACAACAGTTCAGTCAGGGGTCTTTTGGTTTTTCCCTATGCGTTGGACATCTAAGCTACGTCATTTAAACCCTAAACTACATAGTTTTGGTCAATTTTAGCCTAGAAGCGTAAGTCAAACTTACCTAAGTCAGATCATTCACCAAAATTGATAAAACATAGAACACAAAGAGGTAAAAAGGGAGACCAAACCCTTCCTAAGAACGCAATGAGTTTCCATCAGTTCTAGCCCTGAAATCGAAAGATTTTTCCGTAGAATTCATCACCAGGTATGTGTGATTTCACTAGTGGGTTTATTTCGCCCGTTAGGTCCCTAAACTCAGTAAGATTCTTGATTCCCTTATTATCAACTAGACCTAGGGTTTCTAGAATTCAACAAATTATCATGAATTAGTTACTTTACTATTCCTAATCAGTAAATCATGATCTTTAGAATGTCTCAGTATAAACTCCTTCATAATTTCAGAACCCTAGCTATGTAGTTCTTTAAGTTCATGAATTAAACTTGCTAGGTCAGATCAAACAATTATACATGCTCCAGTTATAAATGTTTCATTATCTATACATTAATGTTGCGTTTTTCAGTTAGCATGTCAGTATTTGATCTATCCAGATTTTTCAGCATTTCAATTATAAATTGCTAAATTATATAATTAGTTGGAAGAAGACTTATTACCAAGTTGCTAGGGTCAGTCACCCGTAGGTCCCAAAACTACGTGCCCCGTAGGTTGTAAGTCCCTTCTATGGTAAACATTTTTGTGATCACGCTAGTCATTCCTTTATCCTCTGGCAGGGTATATTGGGTCCTCTCGATGTGGAGTATACATCGAACTCCACATTTAGGTCATGTAGTTTTATGTTGGTCATTAGTAGCTCCCACAGTTCCGTTAGATTCTATTGCATTGACCATGTTATCAGTTCTGTATTTAGTATCAACATGTTATGAACTTGTTCGTCGCATTCACTAATTTCATGTTCAGTATTCTCAGTTTGATATCGTGCTTATATCGTATCATTGCTCAGTATAAACTTTGGTTCAGTTATGATTATTATTCAACTTTCAAGTACTGACACATACTCTGCGCTACATCTTTTCGTGATGTAAGTTCAGGTCCTCAACTTTCAGATCATGCATAGATCGGTTCCCGATCTCTAGTTCAACAACATTAGCGGTAAATCCTCATTTATCAAGGACGTCAGACATGTTTTCTTTTGATTTTAGTCTTTAGTTTCAGTTTTTCTAGACTTAGATGGGGCATGTCCCAACACTTCTAGTTAGTTAGAGGCCTATTTTAAACATGGATAGTTTCAGTCTTAGTTTTGAGTTTCATCTTCATTTTTTATTAAACTCTCCTCAAATTGTTTTTCAAACAATATATGTATATTTCCCCATCATTTTAGATTATCTCATGATTAGCTTACGCACAATATTTATTGTTTTAGTTTATTTTAGTTTGCTTATGATATGCCAACAAAGTTAGCTTAGGGTCACTCGTGATCATAGGTCCCATGCCCGCGTCGGTATCAAAGCATTAGGTTTAAGTGTCCTAGGATGTCTGAAAAGCCACTAAGTAGAGTAATTTTCATATGTGTGAAGTGCACCACATTATATGAGAAGGAGGATATGAGGTGTTTAAGGAAAACTTCACTTTCTTGCTACTCTTATCATGCGTGAGGTATGATCCAACTTCTCGTTTCAAACAATATGTTATGTGGTTCATATCATGCCTCCTCGTATAGATTACCCACGGAATGCTAATGCACGTAACACTAACGCAGTCCCTTCAGTCTGAGACCATGAGGTTTCGAATGCAGAGCTTCAGAATGCTATCCAACTTTTGGCTCAGAGTATGACTAATCAGAACAATCAGCAGGTTGAGGGAGATAAGCTTAGGGAAATATTTAAGGTCAACACAAAAGCTAGAACAGGGAACTATGTGTGCTCTCAGCAGAAATCGGGTGGTGGAAATCACTTACAGTTTTGAAAAGATCAGAATAGTAGGGCATTAGGCTCTAAGTCTCAAGGAAGTGTTTCATGAAATAAGACCTATCCAACTTGTCCAAAGTGTGGTAAGAACCATCCAGACGAGTGTATTGTAGGCAAGGAATGATGCTTTGGATGTGGTTAGTCTGGTTATAGGGTGAAGAATTGCCCTTTTGCCAGGAAGGGTCAAGAAGGTAAACATAATAGGGCTAAGTCTATAGTTTCCAGCAGCACCAGTAGGTCGCCCAAATCAGTAAGGTGTGTCATATGGTATAGGTGGCAGTCACTGCCAGAACAAGTTCCATGCTATCCACGCTCGCCAGGACCCAAACGATTCTCCTATTGTGGTTACTAGTACGTTACGAGTCTTTCTTTTAGATATTTATGTGTTGTTAGATCCATGGACTACTTTTTCTTTTGTAACTCCCTATATAGCAATAAACTTAGGTGTTAGCCCAAAAAATCTTTTAGAACCCTTATCAGTCTCTACTCCATTTAGTGACCCAGTTATAGCTAGACGTGTATACATAAATTGTCCTGTCGAAGTCTCTCTGAAAATCACCTCAAGCCTTGTAAAGTTAGAAATGGTAGATTTTGATATCAATCTAGGCATGGATTGTTTACCTTCTTGTTATGCCTCAGTCGATTGTAGAACTAGGAGTTCAGTTTTAGTTTCCAAACGAGCCAGTCTAGAATGGAAGGACAGTAGTCAGTGTTTGTAGGTCGATTTATCTCTTACCTTAAGACCCGAAAGATGATATAAATACGGTTAGTGTAGTACATGTTGAGGAAGAAAGAAATGAATTAGCAAAAGATGTTCATCATCTTGATCGCTTAGGAGTTGGTCTTACGAACATTCCAGATGGTGGTGTAATAACCCAGGATAGATCAAAATCTTCACTGGTAGCGGAGGTTAAGGAAAAACAAGATAGTGATCCTAAACTGCTTCAGTTGGAAGTGCATTCATCGGCATAAAGAAGAGGTTTCTTTCAAGGGGGAGATGGTCGCTTATGTGTTCCTAAGGTGGATGAGTAGGTGAATCAGCCTTTATAGGGCTTGATTCAGTTCATGATGCTATGGAGAAAGTGCAACGCATTAGATATAGAGAAAACTTAGAGTCTCAGAAGTCTTATGCAGATGTAAGGAGAAGAGAATTAGAGTTCCAAGTTGATGATTGAGTTTTTCTGAAAGTATCACCTATGAAGGGGGTGATGAGGTTTTTCAAGAAAGGGAAACTTAGTCCTAGATATATAGGCCCTTAAAAGATTCTAAAAAGGATTGAAAATGTGGCTTATGAGTTAGAGTTTCCAGCAGAACTAGCAGTAGTGCATCTGATTTTTCACATGCCGTTGTTGAAGAAGTGTGTAGGTGATCCATTGTCCATCGTACTTGAGAAAGTTTGGCTGTCAAAAATAGTCTCACTCATGAGGATGTGTATTCTTCATCGTCAGGTTCTAAGATTGAGAAACAAAAAAGTCGCTTCAGTTAAGGTTTTATGGAAAAGCCAGTCCGTAGAGGGAGCTACTTGGGAAGTAGATGAAGCCATGAAGGCCAAGTATCCTCACCTCTTTCCTTCTGATTACACTCCAGCTTGAGGCAATAGTTCCTCTTCAATTTTTCATTCATTCATGCGTAAATTCAGTCTTAGTATCATGTTCCTTCAGTTTGTACTTGCATTTTCAACATATTTTTATGTTCTTAGAACTTAGAAGTCAGTTTTAGTATTTTTTTGTGGTAGGGTTCAACTCTTTCCCTCTATTTTAGCTAGTTTAGTCTTCATTCGACGATGATTTTCACCAAGGGAGAGATAATGTAACACCCGTATCCTAGACAAACCACATGTAGATTTCAAAAGCTATATGTGTCACCGATGGGAACCACCTACGGACTGTGAGGTGACCTACGGTCCTTGATGGTGGTCCGTGGATGGTCACTTGTAGCCCTCCCAGAAACAATCCAAAAATTTCTCTAAGTGTTGACCCACGACCGGACCTAAGAACCATATGCCAGGCCACAGACCGTGGTCCTGGTCTGTGAATCGATACTCCAAATTTCAGTCCCAGTTACTGAACGACGGTCAACCAGTACGGACCATTGGTCAATCAAAAGTCCGTCGGTCTGGTCTGTTGGACCCCTAAACTACATCATTTAACCCGTAAACTAAGATTTTTGGTTAGTGTTGGCCTAGAAACATAAGTGGAACTTACCCAAGTCAGATCATTCACCGAAATTCATAAAACTTAGAACACAAGGAGGAGAAATTTGCGACCAAACCCTTCCCAAGAACACATCGAGTTTCCATCAATTTGAGCCCCGAAATCGAATTTCTTTTGTGGAATTCATCACCAGGTATATGGGATTTCACTAGTGGGTTCCCTTTGCCCATTAGGTCCCTATAAATCAATCAAATTCTTAATTCCGTTATTATCAACTAGACCTAGGGTTTCTAGAATTTTAGCAAATTATCATGAATTAGTTACTTTACTATTCCCAATTAGTATATCATGATCTTTAACATGTTTTAGTATAAACCCTAGTTATGTAGTTCTTTTATTTCATAAATTGCACATGCTAGGTTAGATCAAGCAGTTATACATGCTCAATTATAAATGTTTCATTATCAATACATTAATGTTGCATTTTCTGTTAGCATGTCAGTATTTGAGCTATCCAGAATTTTCAGCATTTCAGTTATAAATTGCTAAATTACATAATCAGTTGGAAGAAGACTTAATACCGAGTGGACTAGGGTTAGTCACCCTTAGGTCCCAAAACTACGTGCCCCGTAGGTTGTAAGTCCCTTCTATGGTAAACATTTTTGTGATCAGGCTAGTCATGCCTTTATACCTCTAGTAGGGTATATTGGATCCTCTCGGTGTGGCGTATACATCAGACTCCATATTTAGGTCATGTAGTTTTATGTTGGTCATTAGTAGCTCCCATAGTTCAGTTAGATTATATTGCATTGACCATGTTATCAGTCCAGTATTCATTCTCAGTATGTTATGAACTTGGTCATTGCATTCAGTTATTTCATGTTTTAGTATAATATCATGCTTATATCATATCATTGCTCAATATATGCTTACTTCAGTTATGATTATTATTTAAATTTACTCTATCCTGCATGCTCAGTACCTTTCAAGTACTGACGCATGCTCTGTGCTACATCTTATCCTGATGTAGTTCAGGTCCTCAGCTTCCAGATAATGCATAGATTGGTTCCTGATCTCCAGTTCAACAACAGTGAATCCTCATTTCTCAAGGACGCCAAACATGTTTTCTTTTGATTTTAGTTGTAGTTTCAGTGTTCCTAGACTTAGATTGGGCATTTCCCAACACTTCTGGTCAATTAGAGGTTTATTTCATGCATAAATAGTTTCAGTCTTAGTTTTGAGTTTCATCTTTAGTTGTTATTAAAATTTTCCAGATTGTTTATTCAGATAGTATATAGGTATTTTCCCATCATTTTAGATTATCTCATGATTAGCTTCCATATAGTATTTATTGCTTCAATTTATTTAGTTTACTTATAATATGGTTGTAGGGTTTGCTTGGGGTCACTCGTGATCCTAGGTTCCGTGTCCACGTCTGCGTTCAGGGGTAGCCTCGGGGCGTGACAGATGTGTGGCCCGTTCTCTATTTCCACTCAATGAATTCGCCATGGACGTGTGAATTTCTTATTTCCTTTCATCCTCATAAAGTTTCATCATAGCAGTGGTACAAAACCAATGCAAACATATATGTGCAATGATCAAGTACGAAGATGATAATTCAACACCAATATGCAATAACAATTAATCAATACATATGATCAATTGAATCATCATATTCATCCAATTACCCAAAGTATAATGAAATCACACAAACTAACAAGATTCTCACTTTTACCACAAGTTGTTATAACAAGAGTGATTCATCATTTAATAATATACACAATACATATATGAAACGCTTCACCAATTCTCATTACTCCAGTCACACAATGACATAAAAGGTTAATATACTTATCAAAAAGTTAATAAGTCTACTTGCCTTAGGAAATCAAACAATCACTCCGATAATTGGGTCTTCCCTGTTCGACAAGTCTCTAAATCAACATAATCTATTTAGACATGCAATCATAATAAGAATTTGAAATCAACAACACCATATCAATTATTTTGGGAAATGAGGTCAAATCTACCTAAAAATCCTTCTCAAATACTAGGATTAATGTCATGACCCAAAAATAGGTGTGATGACACTCGTCTATCCCACCAAGAAAAGTCAACAAAAATGAACATATAACAATATAAATGTGAAAATTAAACTATAACATAAATGCAGATAACTCAATAAACACCCCTAAAATCTAGTTGTCACGTGTACAATCTACTAATATATTACAACATAATTCAAATAATTACAAGTCCCATTGTCTTTGTTTATAAAATAGAACAATAATATAAATAAGGAACAAGAGGTCCTGCTGAAGTGTAAATCAACTACCTCTTAAGTCTCCATAGGAAAGCCTCGGACGAAGTAGACAAGAAGAAGAATCTCGCAGATCCGGCTCGTAGCCTAATCAAGTGTAGAAGCAAGGTGTAAGTACCAAACAACACGATACTTAGAAAGCTTAACATTAAACACAAGTAAAAAAATAGAAAGTGAGTTCTCTTTTAATCCCAGCCGAACCTCCACAAACTACAACCTCCACAGAGATCAGCCCAACCTAGCAATTCACAATTTCAAGTAGCACATTATTTAATAACAATGCTTCAACAATTATAGGTCAATCACAATGAAGTAACATGTTCATTAACCGAAGTTCCCAACAATTTGTACTCCACAATCATGAGTCTCAAACTACATAGAATCAATAATCATAATCAACGTGCGATGCACTGTCATATAGAGTGATGCATGTCTGTCCTATGATAATATCCGTTGAATATCAGACCGGATCCCATAGGATTCACTAGGTCCATGTACCCACTGAAAGAAACCTCGACATCAATGTCATTCATCAATCGAAACCTCAATATCAATATCACCCACCAGAAGAGACCTCTGCATAATCATAGTAAACATTGTCACATGTTTTAGAACCAATGCAAATATGCATGTTCACACAATAATGAAAAGATGACAAATCCACAACAATTCACAATCACACCACCACCATCATGGCATTTCATCAATAGCCGAATTAATATCACGTTCAAGTCTTTCACAATATACCACATAACAAATATACCATCACGTTGCCTTTTCATCATCCCCTTTGTTATCAATAAGATTAATTAATTTGAGAAATTCAACCTAACACCAATTCTCATTACTCCCAACATATACAACAAGGAGAATACACGATTCTACAAGCTTAACAAAGGCTTAGAAGTTCACTTGCCTTATTCAATCAACAAATCACTCTGGGACTTGAACTTTCCCTCTTTCCGAATAGTATGCGAATCAACACAATCTAGTCAATAAAGTAATCACAATAAGATTCTGAAACTAACAACACATATGTCAAGTAATTTGGAAACGATATCATCGATCAAAAACTCGATTCCGAAAATAAGGTTTAATATTAAATATTACATAAATACGTTACCCAAAGCATTTGGAGATAATTGGTGAAAACCCATTTTCAAATGGATCTAAGTGACCTCTCGCAAACGCAAGCCGGTCATCGCTAATGCTAGGATTTGAAGGCTAACCCCTTGTACACATGAGCTGGTTTTAGCTAACGGGACTATCGCGAAAGAGAAAGGCCCTTCGTGAACGCGAGGTGATGCAGACACCATAAATAAACAATTTCATCCAATTAAATCCCTTCGAAAGGACCTTCAAGATTTATCCATAACCCCGTATGCACTAATTAATATGCTAACCATCTAAACTCAATGTTCCAGTCTCAATGAAACCATCAACATACGAATTTGAGGTCCCTTTGACCCAAAATCTTTGAAACTTGCAATAAACTAACTCAGCGCTAAAAATACTAACCTGACCTCGGGACCTCTAAAAATTCAACCAATACCTCTCTAGGCTGAAAATCATATTCCGAATCCAATAAAAATGTTAAAAATTTGATCTGAGCATTCAAACTTCAAATTTCTACCAAAGTCAACTAAAAGTTTCAAATTACCCAAACTTCCAGCTTAAGACCTCGAATCCACAAATACCTCTGAATCAGAAATTGACAACTCTTCTTAGACCAAATTCCACATTCTAGAGCTCATGGAAATGACAGAATCCTAATTTGATAATTGAAATGCCAAATGACTCTGAAAACCACTTTTAATCAACTTAAGCCTTTCATAACTCCAAATATTTTAAATAGCACAACTTTTTACTAAACTTCAAAACCATACTTACAAACCAATTAGAAATCACTTGGAGCAACTATCGAGAGGGGTATAAAGGTAAAATTTTTAAAAAATTCATTCTAGAAATGATTTTTGGGTGATTACATTATCCTTTATTAAAAACCATATTCATACTTAAACATAAAGTCAAAGAACTTAACCTGAAGCCTCAAAAGTTGGAAATACGAAGCCTTGAAAAGTTGGAGATATGTGGAACATATGTCGAATTGGTCTCTCAAGTCACCTCTACAACTGAACGCTGCTTCCATTACACCTTTACTGAAGTGATATCCTTGGTTCTACACTTTCAAACCTACCTATCTAGAATAGAAATAGGCTCATTCTCAAATGAAATTTCCAGACCCTACACCACCAAGTTGAGCGAAAGCATATGAATCTGATGCAACATATACTTCCAAAGAACGGAGACACGAAACACATGATACATAATTGATAAGCTCGGTGACAAGGCCAAATTATAGGCCATCTCTTCAACTCGAATCAGAATCTCAAAAAGACCAATGAATCTAGGGCTAAGCATACCTTCTTTCCGAACCTGATCATACCCTTCATTAGTGATACTCGTAGCCAAACATGATCACCCTCAATAAACTCCAAGACTCAAACTCTCGTATCAACGTAACTCTTTTGTCGAGTTTTAGCCATCAATATCCTATCATGAGTCATACATATTTACCCCATGGCCTCTCTAAGTAAGTATGTATTTAAAGAGTCATCACATTTAAATTAAATAAAAAAATTAGAGGTCTACACTACCTACCATATAATGCCTCGTATTGATCCATCTAAATACTGGAGTGATAACTATTGTTATTTGCTATGGGCAAATGCTGGTCCCAATAAGCACCAAAATTAATTACACACACTCGAAGCATGTACTTCAACACCTGAATCATCCTCTTAGATTGTTCGTCTACATGAGGGTGAAAAGCTCTACTTATATCTAGCCGAGAATCCAAACCATGTCCCAAATCCCTCTAGAAGTGAGAAGTGAATAGTGCACTTCATTTAAAGACAATAGAAATAGGTACCCCATGAATACGAACTATTTGAATGATACAAAGCTAAGATAATATCTCCGCCATGTACTTCACCAAACTGGAATGAAACAGGCAGATTCGGTCAGCCTTTTAACGTCTACCAAAATAGTGTCATCACTACCCACAATAGTAGGTAATCCCACAATAAATTCAATGGAGATCCGTTCCCACTTCAAAATAAGAATGAGCATCCTCTGAGAAACACCTGTGCGCCACTGGTGCTTACAATCGACCTTTTAACATGTCAAATGCCTAGACACAAACTCTAAAATATCACTCTTCATGCCACACCACCAATAATGTTGATTTATATTGTGATACATATTTCCATGGATAGAATTTCGAGAATAGTGAGCCTCTTCTAGAATCAACCTAGCCAACTGATCCACCCTGGTCAAACAAATCCCACCTCTGATCCTCAATACACCATCAGAATGAAGCACAATATCCTTGGATTTCCCTCTCAACAACTTGTCTTGAATAAGACAACTTATCGTCATTAAACTAACCTTCTCAAATATGATCAACAAAGAAAGATCGGGCCTCGATGAATATAATGAAACCACCACTCTCCTCAAAAATCTACAAGGAGAAAAGATTGATGGCTAACCTGTGGCATTCTCTAGCTAATAGTCTCTCTTCAATACTGATTAAGACAAAACTCCCCATGCTAAAGTTTTCCTACTCAAAACATGGGTCAATATATTGGCCTTTCTCATATGATAAATTATAGTCACGTCGCAGTCCTTCACCAATTCTAGCCAACTAAGCTGCCTCAAGTTTAGATATATTTGAATGAAGATGTACTGAAGACTTTAATGGTCGGTGAAGACATGACAATTTACCCATACAACTAGTGACACATAACTTA
>CM040629.1:10670656-10697873 GCA_022817965.1 Solanum lycopersicoides
ACTTAGGTGTTAGCCCAAAAAATCTTTTAGAACCCTTATCAGTCTCTACTCCATTTAGTGACCCAGTTATAGCTAGACGTGTATACATAAATTGTCCTGTCGAAGTCTCTCTGAAAATCACCTCAAGCCTTGTAAAGTTAGAAATGGTAGATTTTGATATCAATCTAGGCATGGATTGTTTACCTTCTTGTTATGCCTCAGTCGATTGTAGAACTAGGAGTTCAGTTTTAGTTTCCAAACGAGCCAGTCTAGAATGGAAGGACAGTAGTCAGTGTTTGTAGGTCGATTTATCTCTTACCTTAAGACCCGAAAGATGATATATACGGTTAGTGTAGTACATGTTGAGGAAGAAAGAAATGAATTAGCAAAAGATGTTCATCATCTTGCTCGCTTAGGAGTTGGTCTTACGAACATTCCAGATGGTGGTGTAATAACCCAGGATAGATCAAAATCTTCACTGGTAGCGGAGGTTAAGGAAAAACAAGATAGTGATCCTAAACTGCTTCAGTTGGAAGTGCATTTCATCGGCATAGAAGAGGTTTCTTTCAAGGGGGAGATGGTCCCTTATGTGTTCCTAAGGTGGATGAGTAGGTGAATCAGCCTTTATAGGGCTTGATTCAGTTCATGATGCTATGGAGAAAGTGCAACGCATTAGATATAGAGAAAACTTAGAGTCTCAGAAGTCTTATGCAGATGTAAGGAGAAGAGAATTAGAGTTCCAAGTTGATGATTGAGTTTTTCTGAAAGTATCACCTATGAAGGGGGTGATGAGGTTTTTCAAGAAAGGGAAGCTTAGTCCTAGATATATAGGCCCTTAAAGATTCTAAAAAGGATTGAAAATGTGGCTTATGAGTTAGAGTTTCCAGCAGAACTAGCAGTAGTGCATCTGATTTTTCACATTTCCGTTGTTGAAGAAGTGTGTAGGTGATCCATTGTCCATCGTACTTGAGAAAGTTTGGCTGTAAAAATAGTCTCACTCATGAGGATGTGTATTCTTCATCGTCAGGTTCTAAGATTGAGAAACAAAAAAGTCGCTTCAGTTAAGGTTTTTGGAAAAGCCAGTCCGTAGAGGGAGCTACTTGGGAAGTAGATGAAGCCATGAAGGCCAAGTATCCTCACCTCTTTCCTTCTGATTACACTCCAGCTTGAGGCAATAGTTCCTCTTCAATTTTTCATTCATTCATGCGTAAATTCAGTCTTAGTATCATGTTCCTTCAGTTTGTACTTGCATTTTCAACATATTTTTATGTTCTTAGAACTTAGGTAAGTTAGAAGTCAGTTTTAGTATTTTTTTGTGGTAGGGTTCAACTCTTTCCCTCTATTTTAGCTAGTTTAGTCTTCATTCGACGATGATTTTCACCAAGGGAGAGATAATGTAACACCCGTATCCTAGACAAACCACATGTAGATTTCAAAAGCTATATGTGTCACCGATGGGAACCACCTACGGACTGTGAGGTGACCTACGGTCCTTGATGGTGGTCCGTGGATGGTCACTTGTAGCCCTCCCAGAAACAATCCAAAAATTTCTCTAAGTGTTGACCCACGACCGGACCTAAACCATATGCCAGGCCACAGACCGTGGTCCTGGTCTGTGATCGATACTCCAAATTTCAGTCCCAGTTACTGAACGACGGTCAACCAGTACGGACCATTGGTCAATCAAAAGTCCGTCGGTCTGGTCTGTTGGACCCCTAAACTACATCATTTAACCCGTAAACTAAGATTTTTGGTTAGTGTTAGCCTAGAAACATAAGTGGAACTTACCCAAGTCAGATCATTCACCGAAATTCATAAAACTTAGAACACAAGGAGGAGAAAGCGACCAAACCCTTCCCAAGAACACATCGAGTTTCCATCAATTTGAGCCCGAAATCGAATTTTTTTGTGGAATTCATCACCAGGTATATGGGATTTCACTAGTGGGTTCCCTTTGCCCATTAGGTCCCTATAAATCAATCAAATTCTTAATTCCGTTATTATCAACTAGACCTAGGGTTTCTAGAATTTTAGCAAATTATCATGAATTAGTTACTTTACTATTCCTAATTAGTATATCATGATCTTTAACATGTTTTAGTATAAACCCTAGTTATGTAGTTCTTTTATTTCATAAATTGCACATGCTAGGTTAGATCAAGCAGTTATACATGCTCAATTATAAATGTTTCATTATCAATACATTAATGTTGCATTTTCTGTTAGCATGTCAGTATTTGAGCTATCCAGAATTTTCAGCATTTCAGTTATAAATTGCTAAATTACATAATCAGTTGGAAGAAGACTTAATACCGAGTGGACTAGGGTTAGTCACCCGTAGGTCCCAAAACTACGTGCCCCGTAGGTTGTAAGTCCCTTCTATGGTAAACATTTTTGTGATCACGCTAGTCATGCCTTTATACCTCTAGTAGGGTATATTGGATCCTCTCGGTGTGGCGTATACATCAGACTCCATATTTAGGTCATGTAGTTTTATGTTGGTCATTAGTAGCTCCCATAGTTCAGTTAGATTATATTGCATTGACCATGTTATCAGTCCAGTATTCATTCTCAGTATGTTATGAACTTGGTCATTGCATTCAGTTATTTCATGTTTTAGTATAATATCATGCTTATATCATATCATTGCTCAATATATGCTTACTTCAGTTATGATTATTATTTAAATTTACTCTATCCTGCATGCTCAGTACCTTTCAAGTACTGACGCATGCTCTGTGCTACATCTTATCCTGATGTAAGTTCAGGTCCTCAGCTTCCAGATAATTCATAGATTGGTTCCTGATCTCCAGTTCAACAACAGTGAATCCTCATTTCTCAAGGACGCCAAACATGTTTTCTTTTGATTTTAGTTGTAGTTTCAGTGTTCCTAGACTTAGATTGGGCATTTCCCAACACTTCTGGTCAATTAGAGGTTTATTTCATGCATAAATAGTTTCAGTCTTAGTTTTGAGTTTCATCTTTAGTTGTTATTAAAATTTTCCCAGATTGTTTATTCAGATAGTATATAGGTATTTTCCCATCATTTTAGATTATCTCATGATTAGCTTCCATATAGTATTTATTGCTTCAATTTAATTTAGTTTACTTATAATATGGTTGTAGGGTTTGCTTGGGGTCACTCGTGATCCTAGGTTCCGTGTCCACGTCTGCGTTCAGGGGTAGCCTCGGGGCATGACAAATGTGTGGCCCGTTCTCTATTTCCACTCAATGAATTCGCCATGGACGTGTGAATTTCTTATTTCCTTTCATCCTCATAAAGTTTCATCATAGCAGTGGTACAAAACCAATGCAAACATATATGTGCAATGATCAAGTACGAAGATGATAATTCAACACCAATATGCAATAACAATTAATCACTACATATGATCAATTGAATCATCATATTCATCCAATTACCCACATTATAATGAAATCACACAAACTAACAAGATTCTCACTTTTACCTCAAGTTGTTATAACAAGAGTGATTCATCATTTAATAATATACACAATACATATATGAAACGCTTCACCAATTCTTATTACTCCAATCACACAATGACATAAAAGGTTAATATACTTATCAAAAAGTTAAGAAGTCTACTTGCCTTAGAAAATCAAACAATCACTCCGATAATTGGGTCTTCCCTGTTCGACAAATCTCTAAATCAACATAATCTATTTAGACATGCAATCATAATAAGAATTTGAAATCAACAACACCTATATCAATTATTTTGGGAAATGAGGTCAAATCTATCTAAAAATCCTTTCTCAAATATTGGGATTAATGTCATGACCCAAAAATAGGTGTGATGACACTCGTCTATCCCACCAAGAAAAGTCAACAAAAACTGAACATATAACAATATAAATGTGAAAATTAAACTATAACATAAATGCAGATAACTCAATAAACACCCCTAAAATCTAGTTGTCACGTGTACAATCTACTAATATATTACAACATAATTCAAATAATTACAAATACCATTGTCTTTGTTTATAAAATAGAACAATAATATAAATAAGGAACAAGAGGGGCTGCTGAAGTGTAAATCAACTACCTCTTAAATCTCCATAGGAAAACCTCGGACGAAGTAGACAAGAAGAAGAATCTCGCAGATCCAGGCTCGTAGCCTAATCAAGTGTAGAAGCAAGGTGTAAGTATCAAACAACACGATACTTAGAAAGCTAAACATTAAAGACAAGTAAAAAAAATAGAAAGTGAGTTCTCTTTTAATCCCAGCCGAACCTCCACAAACTACAACCTCCACAGAGATCAGCCCAACCTAGCAATTCACAATTTCAAGTAGCACATTATTTAATAACAATGCTTCAACAATTATAGGTCAATCACAATGAAGTAACATGTTCATTAACCAATTCCCAACAATTTGTACTCCACAATCATGAGTCTCAAACTACATAGAATCAATAATCATAATCAACGTGTGATGCACTATCATATAGAGTGATGCATGTCTGTCCTATGATAATATCTGTTGAATATCAGACCGGATCCCATACGGATTCACTAGGTCCATGTACCCACTGAAAGAAACCTCAACATCAATGTCATTCATCAATCGAAACCTCAATATCAATATCACCCACCAGAAGAGACCTCTGCATAATCATAGTAAACATTGTCACATGTTTTAGAACCAATGCAAATATGCATGTTCACACAATAATGAAAAGAAGACAAATCCACAACAATTCACAATCACACCACCACCAATATGGCATTTCATCAATAGCCGAATTAATATCACTGTTCAAGTCTTTCACAATACACCACATAACAAATATACCATCACGTTGCCTTTTCATCATCCCCTTTGTTATCAATAAGATTAATTAATTTGAGAAATTCAACCTATCACCAATTCTCATTACTCCACAACATATACAACAAGGAGAATACATGATTCTACAAGCTTTACAAAGGCTTAGAAGTTCACTTTCCTTATTCAATCAACAAATAACTCTGGGACTTGAACTTTCCCTCTTTCCGAATAGTATGCGAATCAACACAATCTAGTCAATAAAGTAATCACAATAAGATTCTGAAACTAACAACACATATGTCAAGTAATTTGGAAACGAGATCATCGATCAAAAACTCGATTCCGAAAATAAGGTTTAATATTACAATATTACATAAATACGTTACCCAAAGCATTTGGAGATAATTGGTGAAAACCCATTTTCAAATGGATCTAAGTGACCTCTCGCAAACGCAAGCCGGTCATCGCTAATGCTAGGATTTGAAGGCTAACCCCTTGTACACATGAGCTGGTTTTAGCTAACGGGACTATCGCGAAAGAGAAAGGCCCTTCGTGAACGCGAGGTGATGCAGACACCATAAATAAACAATTTCATCCAATTAAATCCCTTCGAAAGGACCTTCAAGATTTATCCATAACCCCGTATGCACTAATTAATATGCTAACCATCTAAACTCAATGTTCCAGTCTCAATGAAACCATCAACATACGAATTTGAGGTCCCTTTGACCCAAAATCTTTGAAACTTGCAATAAACTAACTCAGCGCTAAAAATACTAACCTGACCTCGGGACCTCTAAAAATTCAACCAATACCTCTCCTAGGCTGAAAATCATATTCCGAATCCAATAAAAATGTTAAAAATTTGATCTGAGCATTCAAACTTCAAATTTCTACCAAAGTCAACTAAAAGTTTCAAATTACCCAAACTTCCAGCTTAAGACCTCGAATCCACAAATACCTCTGAATCAGAAATTGACAACTCTTCTTAGACCAAATTCCACATTCTAGAGCTCATGGAAATGACAGAATCCTAATTTGATAATTGAAATGCCAAATGACTCTGAAAACCACTTTTAATCAACTTAAGCCTTTCATAACTCCAAATATTTTAAATAGCACAACTTTTTACTAAACTTCAAAACCATACTTACAAACCAATTAGAAATCACTTGGAGCAACTATCGAGAGGGGTATAAAGGTAAAATTTTTAAAAAATTCATTCTAGAAATGATTTTTGGGTGATTACATTATCCTTTATTAAAAACCATATTCATACTTAAACATAAAGTCAAAGAACTTAACCTGAAGCCTCAAAAGTTGGAAATACGAAGCCTTGAAAAGTTGGAGATATGTGGAACATATGTCGAATTGGTCTCTCAAGTCACCTCTACAACTGAACGCTGCTTCCATTACACCTTTACTGAAGTGATATCCTTGGTTCTACACTTTCAAACCTACCTATCTAGAATAGAAATAGGCTCATTCTCAAATGAAATTTCCAGACCCTACACCACCAAGTTGAGCGAAAGCATATGAATCTGATGCAACATATACTTCCAAAGAACGGAGACACGAAACACATGATACATAATTGATAAGCTCGGCGACAAGGCCAAATTATAGGCCATCTCTTCAACTCGAATCAGAATCTCAAAAAGACCAATGAATCTAGGGCTAAGCATACCTTCTTTCCGAACCTGATCATACCCTTCATTAGTGATACTCGGAGCCAAACATGATCACCCTCAATAAACTCCAAGACTCAAACTCTCGTATCAACGTAACTCTTTTGTCGAGTTTTAGCCATCAATATCCTATCATGAGTCATACATATTTACCCCATGGCCTCTCTAATTAAGTATGTATTTAAAGAGTCATCACATTTAAATTAAATAAAAAAATTAGAGGTCTACACTACCTACCATATAATGCCTCGTATGGATCCATCTAAATACTGGAGTGATAACTATTGTTATTTGCTATGGGCAAATGCTGGTCCCAATAAGCACCAAAATTAATTACACACACTCGAAGCATGTACTTCAACACCTGAATCATCCTCTTAGATTGTTCGTCTACATGAGGGTGAAAAGCTCTACTTATATCTAGCCGAGAATCCAAACCATGTCCAAATCCCTCTAGAAGTGAGAAGTGAATAGTGCACTTCATTTAAAGACAATAGAAATAGGTACCCCATGAATACGAACTATTTGAATGATACAAAGCTAAGATAATATCTCCGCCATGTACTTCACCAAACTGGAATGAAACAGGCAGATTCGGTCAGCCTTTTAACGTCTACCAAAATAGTGTCATCACTACCCACAATAGTAGGTAATCCCACAATAAAGTCATGGAGATCCGTTCCACTTCAAAATAGAATGAGCATCCTCTGAGAAACACCTGTGCGCCACTGGTGCTCACAATCGACCTTTTAACATGTCAAATGCCTAGACACAAACTCTAAAATATCACTCTTCATGCCACACCACCAATAATGTTGATTTATATTGTGATACATATTTCCATGGATAGAATTTCGAGAATAGTGAGCCTCTTCTAGAATCAACCTAGCCAACTGATCCACCCTGGTCAAACAAATCCCACCTCTGATCCTCAATACACCATCAGAATGAAGCACAATATCCTTGGATTTCCCTCTCAACAACTTGTCTTGAATAAGACAACTTATCGTCATTAAACTAACCCTCTCAAATATGATCAACAAAGAAAGATCGGGCCTCGATGAAAATAATGAAACCACCACTCTTCTCAGAAATCTACAAGGAGAAAAGATTGATGGCTAACCTGTGGCATTCTCTAGCTAATAGTCTCTCTTCAATACTGATTAAGACAAAACTCCCCATGCTAAAGTTTTCCTACTCAAAACATGGGTCAATATATTGGCCTTTCTCATATGATAAATTATAGTCACGTCGCAGTCCTTCACCAATTCTAGCCAACTAAGCTGCCTCAAGTTTAGATATATTTGAATGAAGATGTACTGAAGACTTTAATGGTCGGTGAAGACGTGACAATTTACCCCATACAACTAGTGACACCATAACTTATGCAAATAAATCATGACCGCTCACTCCAAATCAAGAATAAGATAGTTTTTCTCATGGGTCTTCAACTTTCTTGAAGCATAGGCTATCATCTTACCTTTTTGAATTAAAATACCACCCAAGACAACTCCTGAAGCATCACCAATAAATAATAGAGTCCACACCATCTTCAAGTAGAATCAACATAGGAGTCGAAGTCAACAAAGTCCTGAGATTTTGAAAGCATTTCTCACACTCACCGAACCACTGAAAGCTAACACTCTATCGATTCAATCTGGGCAATGGGGATGAGATATGAGAGAAACTCTGAACAAACCGTCTGTAGTAGCTTACCAGCCCCACAAAACTCCAAATCTCGATAACTAAAATATGCTAACTACCTCAATCTTGTCTAGATCCACTCTAATAACCTCTTTGGAGACCATGAGTCCTTAAAATTCCATAGAATCAATCCAAAACTCATACTTTAAGAACTTGACGTACGACTTCTCCTCTCTGGAGCACAATCCTCAAGTGTCAAACATGGTCCTCCTCAGTCTTAGAGTATACCAATATATCATTAACGAAGCCAATCATAAATGAATCCAAGTAAGGCTGAAACACTCCGTTCATCAACTCCATGAATGTTGCAGGAGCGTTAGTCAACCCAAAGGACATCACTAGAAACTCATGATTATGACAATACCACGTCTGAAAAACTGTCTTAGGGACATTCTATGCCTTAATCCTCAACTGATGGTACCAGGACCTCAAATTAATCTTAGAAAACAGTGATTCTCCCTAAACCTGATAAAATAAGTCAACAATATGCGGGAGAAAATACTTATTCCTTATTGTCACCTTGTTCAACTCCCTGTTGTCAATACACATTCTCATAGATCCATCTTTCTTCTTTACAAACATGACATGACAAAGAAGACACATTGGGGAAAATAAACCCATTACTTAATAAATACTTCAACCGATCCTTCAACTCTTTCAATTCAGTTGAAGTCAAAAGATAAGAAGGAAGAGAATAAGTTTGGTGCGTGGATCCAAGTATATACAAAATTCAATATCTCTAACTGGAGGGACACCTTAGTATGAAATACATCTAGAACCTTTTAAATCACGGGAATGATATCCATAGAATGTGGCTCAAGACTAGTATCCCTGAGAGAGGTCAAGTAGGATAGACACCCTCTTTCCACTAATCTTTGGGCAAGAATGAAGGAGATAACATTGCAATGATAAGAACCATTAGTACCATTCCACTCAAACCTTGAAACACCATGCATCGCAAGGTCACAATATTATCATAATAGTCAAGAATAACATGATAAGGAAATATCCAATCCATACCCAAGATGATATCAAACTCTACCATACCTATAAGGATCAAGTCTACCTAGAGTCAACCTCCGCCAAAGAACTAGGACAAGATCGATACACTCGATCTACCACTAAGGGATCACCTATAAGTGTCGAAACATGAATAGGTACAGACATGTTATCATACATCATATCAAATCCATCAACAAAATAGGCATACACATAAGAGAATGTAGACCTCAGATGAAATAATACATACGTTGATGGAACACTGGATGATATCTGTAATAACTGCATCAAAACTCTCAACCTATGGCCTTCCTGGAAACGCATAACAATTACCTCCTCTACCCTTTAAGTCTAAGTGGTACCTCTACCCCTACTCTGCAAAACTGTGGTCCATTGCTAGAATTTGTACCACCCTTGCCTGACTGACCCCTAGCTGTAGGCGTTGGTTCTCTCACTAGAGTAGAATACGTATATTGGGGCCTCAAGAGTATATAAATGAGAAAAGTTACAGTGAGAAATGCTTCAATCCGTAGAAATAAAGGAATGTTAGCATGAAGTAACATAGGTAATCCAATCTCAACAATATGCCTATGTTTTCTTTCTAAAACTCTATTTTGTGCAGGTGTGTTAGGACATGAAATATTCCTTACAATACCACAATAATCCGAAGGTTTAATAAAGTGTATGTTAATGAACCTACCACATATATCACATTGAAATACCTTAATTTCTTTAGAAAACTGTTTTTCTACCATTTTTTTGAAATTTTACAGATACTTTAAAAAGTTCAAATTTCCTTTTTAGTGGACAAAACCAAGTATACCTCGTGTCATAATCTACAAACACTAAAGCAAAATTTTACTAACTGCGAGTAGATTCTTAGTTATCTTAGGAACTACAAGGACTTCTTGTAATTTCAGGCATAATCTATTTGTATTCCCAACATGTGGTATGTCTAAATGTGATCTATTCCCAACAATGACTTTATCTAGTCTATTGTAGTGTTTAAGTTCAGATAAAATACAAGATTTATATGCCATATGACTACTTGCTCTTGAGTCTACATACAAAGTGTCATATGTGGCGATGTATCCTTTAGATTTAAAGCAACCAATCTTGTGCTAGTTCATCTGCAGATTGATAAGAGTAGTCCCACATGTGAAAACAATTAAGAGCAATATGATTATTCCTACCACAAATTTACATGACTCACTATGTTCCTTTCCTTATTTCTATTTGAGAAACTTTGATTGTTCTGAGAACCTATTCCATATTGGTTGTTCTAAAAACCCGTTCCTTCTCGAGCAGGCTTGAAGCTTCTTCCTCTGGATTTGAAGTTGTTGTTCCTCTTTTCTGAGTAGTTTTCTTTTCTCTTGTCCCTTTAAGTAGAAAATGTCATGTTATGATTTTGTTGTGGCACCTCTTCTTCATCCTCCCTCATATCAAAACCTCTAAGAGCATTAACAAATTGATTAAGAGTGAGATACAATGCCTTACCTAGCATGACAATCTTAAGTACTTGAGTCCTAAACCTCTAGAAAAATTGATTATTTAACCATCTTCATCCACATGTTTGTGAATGGATACAAGGCCATCATATATGCCTTTGAATTCTTTAATGCATTCATCAATCTTTTATGTTCCTAGACTAACACTTTGTGGTTGATGTTGAGATGAAACTCCTTATTTTTTATTGCTTGAAGATGAGTTTCTTCCAAGCAGTTGAGAAGCCCACAATCATGTACATTCTTTCTTTTTCAAGTTGCATGAGATCCAACTCCTTAGCAACAAATCTTTCTCCTCCCAGCCATCAATGTTGCCACTATCTTTTACATCCTTCTTAACATCCACAACTTTCTCAACAATCTTTCTAGTGGAACAACTACTTTTAGTTGGTTCATTCTTTATGATGAGATAGGTTAGTATCATCACCTTAATCAACTGCATTATTTGTGTCCACCATATGAGATAGTTTCTTGGCTTAAGTTTAATGGAACAAGAGACAATGAGGTGGCAAGTGAGGAGGTGTACAAAGTATTGGTAGAGGAGGTCATTGCAATTTGAAACATATAGTCATTTTTGTTTTTAGATTCAATACTTAGAGAGTGAAAGAACTGATATGCTCTGAGACCATGTATAATCCTTACGTTAAAAAATAAGAGAAATTAAGGATATATTGATGATGAAAAACTTTCGAGTACATGTTCTTCATATAGGAGTGAATTGTACAGTCCTAGGCTTGATACACTTAAAATTCTACTACAATACACACATACAATTTACAAGAGTAGTGGTTGACTACTACTACTATAATTATAACCTATCCTAGTCGACTTCACCTAGTACAAGACATAGCAATACAATCGACTTTTAGTAGCCCAATTATAGTGAGACTCAAACTATAGAGTCAGTTAATAGTTGAAAACACTGATTATACCACGTTGTTCAAACCGTTTCATATCTTCATCATCCCTTATCTTCAACAAGTGAATAAAAATAAGGTATTCAGCCTTCAATATTCATGTATTCTTTGAGTTGTAATCATATTGTGTTTCTTCCTTTATTTATTTTCTTATGAATGATCTGAGTAAATACGGTGAAGGGCAGGAAGGTGATTACTATGTGATTGTGTATAAACTGATACGTATGCTTGAATATTTCAATTACATACACTTATTATTTAATTATAAAGTATTTCAGATTATAAATTATACTCTTGATTCATTCTTTGTACTTTTTTTTTTTTTTTTGCATTACATATGACAATTTTCAAGCCTGGTTTACATTATGTATAAACATTGATTAATAGATAGGAAACCATCTGAGACTTCTTCTTTTGGCACATCAGTTTCTTACCTATGTGTTGATCCTTTATTTTACGATAATTGTTGGAATATACAATATAGCTTGATGTTTGGACAAAGAATGCTTTAATTTTTTCTCTGAATATTTTTTAATTCGTGGTACCTATATCTACTTTTCGATATTTATGACAAGACTATCATTCAAAATATTTTGTGTTAACAAATGCATAAAACATAATGTCAATTAATTTTATGAATTGTAGACCTCATTAATGATTTGAGACTCATTATTTACATACATTTGTTATGCTTTTGAGTCTCTTCGTTTATTTTTATTATTGGAAAATAAAGAAAATAAAACTGGTAATTTCTAGTGAATGGGTGAGGAAGAAATAAAAAGGAAGAATAAAACGAGAACATAAATGTTGAAAGAGATGTATGGTTTCACCTAAAGGATAAATTGGGACTTGAGGACTAATATCTTTTTTACTTATTAAAAAAAATAGTTTTCTTATGATTGCACGAAGGGCAGACCAATTTACTAATTACATATAATTTTAAATTTCTTAAATCTAATTATGTACAGAAATAGTAAGTTATTTATAATCTTTTCATATTTCATAGTATTGAATTCTTTCTAGCGTATCCTTCTCAGAGAAACAATAAATTAATATTTAAAAAACATTTTCCATTGATATTCACCCATAATTGTGTTAATTCTCTCCCTTTTATAACTTATTTTTACATCTTATTCAAGATTTCTTTAATATTAAATAAATGCTCCATATTAATTGTGACCTACAAACTGTCCCAAATTTACTACAATTATGTGTTCGATCCTTTTTTTATTTGTTCATTAACGTAATATTAAATTAATGAGTCATCAAATCTTTTGATGAACCACAATGCAATCAATAAATGTTATTAAATTGGAACATTCCCTCGTAGATAAGATTTACTAATTAGAGTCATTTTAAATACATAGTTACTTCTTTAAGCAGTTCATTGACCAATATGTTATGTAAATTTATGATCTTTTCTTTTCACTTTGAAAAATATGCATGATATATATATATGAATTAGACAAAATGCATAACTATACCAAAAAGGAGCAATTAGAGTACTGAAGATTCTCTATAAAATGTTGGAATAATGGTAGTTGATAGTGAAGGGTACTAATATTTTAAGAAAGATATAATTGAAAAATATATCACGCACTGCCTAGTTTTTTCATGGTGATAACAACCTTAAGGTAATAATGCTTCTGAATCTTGTATTTATCGAAATCGATAAACATGATAACATGATGTATCTTCACTTATGTAAATATTTCTTGCAAATCATTATCAGCCATAAGAATTGTGGTATACTGATGGTTAGACACAAATTCAGTCCATAAATATTATGGGATTTGTAATGTGCGTGTAATGTACTGTTGAAAAAGAATACTGGTATATAGAATTTCTTATAATCATCTCGTGATATCAATTTGAGATAATTTTGAAATTAAATTTGGTTCATGGACCAACTTTATGTGTATTAAAATTAAGGGAAAATTAGCAATCAAGTCATCATACATAACATAATTAGTTAAAACAACAACATTTTAAAATATTTATTCAAAATGTCAGAATGACAATATCTTAGAAAATATTTTGTATTCAGATTTTATCATTTAAATTTTCTTTTATTTATCACAACATTCTTACATTAAACCAAATTCTAAAACCAATAAACTTTTAAAAAGAAAAAAAATAATTAAACCACTACCCATTAACCTTCTTTCTCCATATTTCAAGTTCTCTTCCCCCACCATTCACGTTTTCATATAACTCCTCTTTCTTTAAGGTTCTTCCAAATTGTTCAACAAATCTCTAGTTTAATTCAAGAGATTTGTTTATTGACAAAGGTACTTTCGTTTATTTACTGAGATTTATTTTAATTTTCTGTTTAAAATCGTCGATTATGGTGTAGATTCCGGTTGTGAAGAGAAAAATCTGAATTTCAACATGATCCTACCCACCCGACTAATGAAATCAACCGTTCAAAAAAAAGAAGAAGAATTATGGGTGCTGAAGAAGTTGATGAAATTGTTAAAGATCAAAGTGATGAAGAATAACATTATGGCATGTTGCATTTTGTATTTAAATTATCAAATTGTATTCTTTTTGTTTTTATAGTCTATTGTATTTTGTATTCATTACAAAATTCATTTAGTATCTTGCTAAAATTTGAGTTTTTTTAGGTGTAACGTGTATTCATTTTGTAGGTGGTATTCATTTCGAAGTTTTATATGTTTAATTTTGTATTATATTATAGGACAGTAGATAAATAGTTTTACAGAATTTTGTATACTATTCAAAATTAGGCTTCATACAATTTTTTATTTTTTTATTTTGTATTCATTCTAACTATATGCCAAAAAAAATTGTATTTTTTGTGCTCACTCTGTGTTTCAATATCATTTTGTATTACAAACTCACTTTATATTTCATTCTCACTTTCTATGCCAACAAGTTTTCAATTTTTTTGTACTCGCTTTGTATTTCAATATCATTTTATATATCATTTTCACTTTTATGTCAACAAGTTTTGTATTTTATTTTGTGTTCACTTTGTATTTCAATATCATTTTATGTTTCATTTTCACTTTCTATGCTAACAAGTTTTGGTATTTCTTTATTTATTTTATATCAATTTTAAATGTATGCCAACAAATTTTAGATTTTTTGTGCTCACTTTGTATTTCAATCTAACTTTGTTTGCCGACAAATTTGTATTTATTTTGTATTTTTTTTATTCTAAAATCTTCTTCACTGCCAGCGAAATCTTAAATCAATCGACATCAATTCGACATAGATTGAGTATTTTCAATTAAGTGTTAAAAATTAATATTGTAAATTTGAGGAATAAGGGAGAAAAAAGTCATGTCCATTATTGAACCAAACACGTTGTAATACCTCGAATATGATTTAGGTGAAGCTAGAGACTAACATGGTTGTCATGATGGTCTAAGGTCCTAAAATGGTCTATAATGTGGTATTGAGGTAGTGTCTAGAGTTTTAGGTGATTTGGAAGTAAAACGTCAAGGGACGACTAAGACGTTCGACGACTAAGTCACCTATGTACCTCATGTGTGGTTATGTGCCTATATATGTGTTTAATGAGCTTATGATGTCATTATATGAGTTATTATAGTGTTTATAGGCAGTGTGTCAAGTTTCATGAAGTTCGGAGGTCAAACGTCATGACGTTCAAAAGGTTTGCCTTGAAACGACCTTGTATGTCTTGGCATGTTTCGTCGAGTTTTACGTGTTCGTTTTGGATGAAATTGATGTGGGAGGTCCTAAACTTGTATACGAGCATATTTGGGTTGGAAACGTCCGGGAAAACATCCCCAAGGACCAACCAAGGGTCCTTGAGGAAGGACCCTTCACAAGTGCCCAAGCTGTCAAAACCAGCCCAACCTACGGATGGCAATCGACGACCAGTAGGTCATTCAACGCCCCGTAATTGAGGGGAATTGGTTGAAACTTAGGCGTGGGAGGAGTCCATGCCAAATACCAGCCTCAGTACCAAACCACGGACCAACAGGACGGTCCGTTGGTTGGGAAATGGCCAGTCGATTGGCAAAACGTTTGTGAGGCTGTTCCTGCTCAGTTCACTGTAAGTTCAAGGGGTGAATTGGTAAATTCACCCCACGTCCAAATAAGAGTTTGGACAGTTTCCTAAGGGTCTTTTGGATATTTTAAACATGTTTATAAGTCTTAAACACCTAGATGAATTCATTCTTCAAAAATCAAAATCCAAAATCTCTAAGAAACTCTCTAGAACGCCATTGAAGCCAAAACTCAAGGAAGAGCTAAAATTGGAGATTTGAGTGGTGATTCTTCATCAAATTTGTGGATTAAAATCATTAAGGTATGATTTTTGATCCTTGAAACTCTATTCATCAAGGAGTCAATCTTCAAAGTGATTTTCATAGGTTAATCAAAAGATGAGTTTTCTAAATTGAAATCTATCCATGGGTTCTTGCATAAAAGGTTTTAAAGCATTGAATATTGATTGAATTGTTGTTAATTTGATGATTTTAACTCAATTAACCTATGAACCCATGTAATTGATGAACCCTAGTTTTTGACTACTTTATGGGTTAAGTGAGATTGACTCAATGCTTATGAATTCTATGTAGTTTATGTATTGAATTGTATAATTGGTTGATAGCCTAGGTTGTATATTGATAAATATATATTAATTGACCTAGTTTCATTGAATATCATTATTGGTTATGGCCATGGGTAAGGGCCTTATGGTATTGAATTGGATGATTTAGACATGGATTGAAGTGGAGAGAATGGATTGGTGGTACGCTGCCCTAATTCTCTTTATTTTATGCTAATTAGACTTCAATTATGTTGTGATTGGTATGGTCCACTTATGGTGTCGGTGCTATGTGCCTTACTTGCAATTGATGTGGCCTTGTCGGCGTTACTTTATGTATTATGATGATCATGGCCTTGTCGGAACTACTTGAAGTATTATGATGATTTGTGTAGTTGATATGTGAAGTATGAGCATATATATCTACATGTGATCAAGTGAAAGTATGAGTTCTTCTATTGTTGTTAGATGATCATGTTAGACTATGACTATGTCTTATGTGTGTAGTCTTAGAGTTGATGCATGATTATTCCTAATTGACTATATGAATTTATGAAGGTTATATGATATGGTAATGTATAGGATGACATAAATATGATAAGGGTCATTCCTAAGTGCTTCAAAGAATGATATGATATATGTAATAAAGTAAAGTCTGTTGTGTCTTGTTTTGGTAGACTTGTGTCCCTTACTTGATACATGTATGAATGATATGTGAATATGAGATATCTTGACTAGGTAAGCTTAGTGCACCCTTGTCATGTATGAATGAATGATATGTGAGACCTTAAATGATGTTAATAAGGTCATGTACGTGGAACCTTAAACCTAGTGGTAAGGTTATGTTATGAACTTGGAGTCGAGAGACGTAATGGTATCCTTCTTGTAATGAATGATGGACTTAGGGTTGATTGGCTGGAACGACATCATATCATCCTTAGGAAAGTCATGATGAGCTATCTTAGTCGCCATTGTAAGGTAACCCAAGTGGACCTCTTTGGTAGGGTGAATGTGATTGGGTTATGAACTAGATATGAAACCTTTTCATGTGATCCTTTAATGTCAATTACTCTATGAGAACAAAGGCTATCACCGAGTGATTATGTTATGGGAAGTAGATCTACTTGAGAAGGAGACTAGAGTACAATGTAGCTCTACTTGTGAATGAGACTAGAGTACATAAAATCCCATCATATTCCTTAACCATGTGCCTATATGGGATGTGTCCTAGTTCTATTCTTGGCAAGTAGAACACCCTCATTGGAGTAGGTTAGAACGCCGGATTCCATGTTTAGCTATTATGGTTATGTTGGTAATTGCCTATTATCATCATATGGGATACCTACTAGCATTAGAGAAGTTCTATGAAGTTTAGGTGATGGTATGAGACGCTATCTAGACATTGCACAATAGGCTTTGAAGGTGTTAGTTAGAGTCCCAAGGTCTTGTCCAAGACCATTACTTGAATGTCCTTTATGTGATGAATGAGTCTTAAATGAACTAATGAATGTAATGACTTCAGTCAAGAAAGCATGTTAAATGAATAAGTATATATCTAGAGTAGTTAAGGGTTGTCTAGTTAAGGTGTGAAGGGGGCATAGGAATGGTCACTTCGTATCTTACCTAGATAAGTCTTAAGAATGACTCTAGTTAGGGAAGATGGTTGATTATGTAGACATGATCTAAGCCTTAGGTAGTCTTAAGTATTATTTAGGTAATCTTGAAGAGGTCAATCATGGACGTTATCTTCTTGATTTACTTAAGTAAGTCGTTTGATAGCCTTTGGAAAGAGAATGTCATATCATCTATATGTTGTTGTATTAAGTGAGAATGATCTTATCCTATGTAATCTATAGGATCTCTTAAGTGTGTGTGTAAGGGATTGTATGGGAGGTCGCTTCAAAACTCACTCAAGTGAGACTTAGAATCACCTTTGGTAGGAGGATCTCATGTTCATGTGGTTGATGTATTGTGAGTGTTTGTAACTCATTATAGGTATTCTTAAGGATCATTTACTGTTCCTAGAGAGGTTGTATGGACGGTCACTCTTTGTCATACTTAAGTGAGTCTTAGGATAACTTTTAGTGAGGGAACTACATGCTATAAAGTGTCTAAGGAGAAATTAAGAAACTTCACTGTAACAGTGAAGGAGTTCACTGTACAATGAATTAGCTCATTGTGAAGTTATTCCAAAAATGTTATAAATTGATTATGTGACTTCTTATGTGTTTTTAAGATGTTAAATGTTGTTCTTATGATTATATTATTATATTTAAGTAAAAAAGATGCATATTTTCAATAAATGTCCGTTTTCATGTTTTATGCATTATGTCATATTTACTACATGTGTTTGTACTAATTCCATGCTCTTATCTATATCTAAAGTGATTCATAGGTGAAAGTGTTTTTGGAGAGCTAAGCTTGGATTATAAGATCGTTCAAGCAAGTTGAAGTATGTCCTCATTTGACTCGAGGGCGTAGATGTATTTAGTTTCTTTCATTGAAGTATTGTAATAGACTAAGTATTTCTATATTCGTATTGTATGGGCCGTGTCCCAAGTATTCTTGAGTCTAAGATTTGATGAAATGAGACTTAGTATTTCCTATGAGTTTTATATGAAATATATTTTAAAGACTTATAGAATGTTTGTGAAAAGTTTTAATTCCGCACTACTTTTCATATGTTTTATATGCGATGAACGATACGGAAGGGCTTGTACAAGACCTCCGAGAGGTCAAGTACGCCGGTTGCACTCCGAGAGTTTCATATCTTCTAGGGTGTGGTATCGGAATGTGACACACGTATAATATGAAATAAATTTTGCAAATTTTAATCCCAAAAATAAAAACTGAAAAGGCTTAAGAGTAGTGGAAAAAAGAAATTAGGCCTACTTAAAGTTATAATTCGTAATTATGGTAACGTAACTTTGTTGGTTTAAATTCAAAAATTGCCTTATTTGAAATATTATTTTCCTTGATTTTCTCCATTCTGTTATTACTTAATTGTATTTTATCAAATTAAAATCTTTTTTATCTTGTTTGAATTTTTTTGTTTCATGATTTTCTCTTATTAATTATTTATGTTCTCTTCAAATTAATAATAAATACATATCTAATTCCTTATCAAACTAAAATAATGACATTTTAAATAAATAATGAAACTGTTGCTCCCACTAAAAGCTAAAATATTGCTATTTTGAAAATTTTCCCTAAAATTAAAGATGAAACAAAACAACAAAAGAAAGTAACAAAAAATGGCCCCAAATATTCCAGTCCACAATTAAAGCAGGATAAAATAATGATTAGGCCCAAAAAATACCTAATCCAAAAGAATGCAAGTATATATTTGAACAAGAACATATTGTGTCTCAATCTTTCTCTGTATAGATCTGCGGAACCCTCTCGATGTTGCTTTGCTCTTCACGTTTTCAGTTTCAATTCAACCTCCCAAGGTGATTTCTCCCCAGATATGTTATTTTTGAACCATCTTCAGTTATTCCATGTACAAATGTCTCATCTAAGCTATCTCATTGTAAGTATCGATCCCCTAAATAGATTTTAGAGTGTCTTCTTTCTTCTATAATAGATCATCTTGATTTTTCTTTTTACGACGATGATGACTATCTAGAAACTCAAATGATGCCTGTCAAGATGGGGATATGAAATTTGAAATTTCTTTAGAGATTTTTCTTGTTGATGTATTATTTTTTTGATGTATGTAATAACCTAAGATATCATGATGTCTTTTCATTTTTTTGTTTCTCTGTTCTCAGCTACTCCCTATGTGTGTGTTGTATGACATTCTGCTTTGGTTTACTTGTACTTTCTCAAGTTTTTTTTGCATGTGCTAGATTTTTTTAAAGATATTTTATGTTTATATTCTGATTAATGGTGTGTATGTTTTGTCCATGTTCAAAATTATTCTCTTAGTAGTTAGGTGCTCCTTAAAATTATATATTGACATATGATTTTATTTTCTAGAGCTGAGTTGGCAACATAATTTGCTAAATAGTTAATTTTTCTTAATACAATATGATTAATTTATATGTGTTGTGTCTCTGGTTGAAACATAGTTGATTGAATAATTAAAGTTGAAATTTGTGTTAATATGTGATTTTCATTTTCAAAGTACATCTAATATGAGAATGTATATAAATGATTTTTTTTAAAATTCACCCTTAAATCTAACTTCTCGATTAATGAAAAAGGCTTTAGTTTGATTTATTTTTAAAAATATGAACAATCTGTAATTCTTAGTACATACATTTGTATGTACTAATTTCTCAATGTAAAGAAGAGAATTTTCATGTTCCAATTCATATTAGGTTACATAGTTCATTACTAGATAGTACACTTCTATATTAAAATTACAATAGCAAAAAAAATTGCATATGAATTATGCGTTATAAATATAACTTTCATACTAAGAAAAGTTTGCATTTGATGTCACATTGTATTCAAATTTCGATGCCCTCATTATATTGCAACACTGATATTATTGACAAAATTTAGGAGTCAAGCTAAGTTATTTAATGTGTTCAATCTCACGACAATAAGTATTTATATTTTGTGAGATTATGGATGGTGGGTCCTTGAGCCTCTATATAAGGTAAGTATTCATAACTCTGCCTAAAAAATATATAAACTGAGATTTTTTTGTTTGAATATAGAGGATAATTTATTTTAATATCCTTGATCAATAGTTGTACTTGTAAGGAAATATGTGAGTTATTTGGAATTATGTTTTTTCATAACCGAGTTTTTTAGAAAAGTTTTTCATTATTTCCTTTGTGGAGGTATATTTACTTTGTTTTAGCTACTAAGGATCTAAAAATAAAAATACATGTTGGGATATGACTAAGGAACACTCAACTTTAATAGTATTATTCTAGAGGAATAAGAAGTGACAAGTGAGAAATATATGCCTCTTACACATAGACTTCTTATCATAGAAAAAAGTTCTTAAGAAAATATTTGAATGCAATATTACAGAGATTGGTATACATAGAAGTGTTAAAGAATCACATATTTTTTTAGTAACTATAATTAAATTTACTACTTGAATTCTTCTTCTTCTTCTTCTTCCAATGACCTTCGTTGTATCTCCTGTGACCCACACTGTTTGGGCTTCCCTTTCCTTATTCTTTACTGTCTTTTTTTTTCTATTTCTACTCTATTTGCAGGTAATCTTTCGAGCCAAACACAAGTGACAAGGTTCTGATAAAACTGGAATATTGGCTTTTGGAGACTTTCAGAAAACCTCTGGTGACTTCTAGCAACAACGAAGTATCAGGTTTCTTGTTTCTTCAACATTTGCTACACAAAAAAGTTTTTGATTGTGCTTTTGCAATATTTTCATTTATTACATAATATTGTCGACCCAACATTTACCTTTCCAGTTTTCATTGTATTTTTACATTTGATCAGCAACCATTCATAATTTTATTTCTTAAATTCAATGATCTATTTTCTACTAGTATTATGACTCGTTTTCATAACCCTTATGTTCAAATTTTCTGTAATATTTGATTTATTTCAAATATCTTTCTTGTCTCATTGGTGATCTCTTATGTTATTATACTATTGCATATCTCACTGTCTCTCAATCCATAGTGTCATATATTGCATAAATCTTGTGGGTTGTGTTGTGTTAGTATACTGGGTGTACACATATTCTAGGGAAGATTTCTTTTGTTCATTCATTACAATATTTCTTGCTTTTCTAGTAAATTATTCCTAGACTCTACACTTGTTCAAGTAGTTCTAGTAGATTTCTATATCTTTTACATCTTATTTAGCTTTACATCTCCCTAGTGGCTTTGGTGAATGATGGTGGACTAAGGTCATGGCTTCAGTTGAGTCCATGGGCAAGGGGAAGTAGTGGTAACTTGGTAATGAAGTTTCCTAAGATGAACGTATAGGGTCATGGAACATAGGGTCACTCTAAAAAGGAGGGAGATAAATATAGTGTATGTCCAAGACACCAAATGGGTAGGTATCAAGGCCCAAGGTGGATGAGTTTAAATTTCCATATTGAGGCAATTTGTAGTAGCTTTGATGATTTCATAAAGCCTTTGTTTTTTGGGAGATGAATGGAAATAAAGCTTCAATTTTGGATTTTGCAAAAGCTTTTGAGGTAGTAATATAATTGCTAACTCGTGCGTTCCAAAGACGGAGTGCCAATTGGTTACCTTTCACAGCATACTAGTTAATACTGTCACGATCCAAAGTAAACCCTAGACGTCACTTGGTATATAGGACCCCGAGAGGGCCTACACAAGCTACTTGACTTATATGCAACATAATAGAGTATACAATAAAAGGGTTTAAGTAAGTCGTCTCAAATCATACAAGAGAGTTTGAACATAAGTGGAGAATCATAATTATGTCGTGACAAGCCCTTTTAAAACAACATAGGATTGGTTGGGGCATAACCCATACAATACGTAAAAAGTCTCAAGAGTAAATAATAAAAGCAATAAATGGTCTTCATTGCTTTGCCCTCGGAGTATTAGGACTCACCAATCCAATTGCTATTAGTAATCCAAGATAGCCATGAGTGGGAGGAGAAGGAGCATCAGACCCTATATTATGAGATAATATAGGTACAAGTATGCATCAGTACACAAAATGTACTGTGTGGGAAACATGTGTAAATATAGACATGATATTATAGTAGGCTTAACACAAGGAAAAGTGATTTTTATTGATTAATTTAAGACGCAATAAATACATCTTAGCTTAACTAAGATGATGTAAATTAATGCTAAAATATCTGCTAAAACTAAGTTACTGCTTGCTGAAATTGAGGAACTAATCCTTAACAGTAGCTAACAGAGTTTTAATTAGACTAGAAAACTGAAAATAACTAAAAATAAGCATTTTATTCTGGTGTGCACTTCCTAAACATTATTTTGCCCTACGTCATCATCTAACGTGAATTTAGGTCATGTACCTTGCTTATTTGAGCACCATGAAAAACATCTTGAACCAAGGCTAAAACATAACCTAAAGTGCCTTTATGTCATCATCTGACCCAACCCAATCATTGTCAGAATACCCTTGCAACTTGAAGTTCTGACTTTTCCGAACCTAACACCATAGTCCAAAGTTCCCTTGACATACCTTTTTACTCTTTTTGCTGCTTTCGTGTGCATTTCACTTGCACAATTCAGAAATGTAGACAAGACACTTACTGCTTGTAGAATGTCGGGTCTCGTCGGGCAGTGAGATACATGAGACATCCAACCATACTTCTAAAATTCTTCGTCAACCTTGTCACTACCATCATCTTTAATGAGCTTTTCTTGCTGATTCATTGGAGTGTTCATAGGTTTGCAATCTTCCATTAAACTTCTTCAGTATCTCCCTTATATATTTCTTTTGACAAATATGCATTCAAAGAAAGTAAGACATTTCTCCCAAGTCTGTCATTTCGAACACTTTCTTCATCTCTACCTTGAATTCATCTATCATTTCAAGGTTGTTTCATATTACAAGAAGATCATCAACATAAAGTGATATATATAACCACAATACCATAATCTCTTTTCTTAACAAATAGAGAGTTGATTCACTTAGGATTTTCTTAAATCCTAAGACTTGCAAGTAATCATCAATTCGACTATAACAATACCTTGGAGCTTGTTTTAAACCATAAAGGGCTTCAATAGATACACTTTGTCGTCATGTCACTTTACAGAAAAACCTTGAGGTTTCTCCACATAAATTTGCTCATGTAGAAAACCATTTAAAAAAGCGTACTTGACATCTAATTGAAAGATTTTGCAACCTTTTTGAGTAGAAATATCTAGTAACAACCTTATAGTATCAAACCTAGAAACTAGAGCAAAGGTTTCTGAATAATCAACTCCAAAAATTTGTGAGTAACCTTTCACAACAAGTCTTACCTTGAGCTTGTTAACAGATCCATCAGCATTCAATTTCGTGCGATAAACCCACTTCACACTAATGATCTTCCTATGTTGTGGTTTTTCCACAAGCTGCCATGTCTCGCTCTTCTCAATCATTGCAAGCTCCTCCTCCATTGCAGCTTTCCAGTTGGGATATGAAACTGCTTCTTCAAATCCAGAAGGCTCTAAAATGGCCACATTGCATCTCTGGTATATGTCAGAGAGTGACCTTGTCCCTCTCACATGTTGATCATCAATATTGTCATCTGAATCTAGTAGATATCTAGTGCTTCTGGTTAAATTCTTCCCAGTTCCATTGCTCATTCTCCATAAAAATACATCTCTGCTTACCATAACTTTTTCTGTTTGAGACTGAAAAATTGTGTAAGCTTTGGAGATTGTACTATAAACATCAAAGACTCTAAATTCAACTTTCTTATCTAACTTGTCCCTCTTAACCCGTGGAATATGAGAGAAACACTAACAACCAAAGATTATTAAGTTTTGTAAGGACGGCTTATACCCGTGCCATGCTTCAAAAGGTGTCTTTTCCTTCACGGCTTTTGTAGGAAACATGTTCAGCAAAAAAACACCAGTGTTAGCTGCTTCTGCATAGGCCCTTCTCATATAATAAGCATCTCAACATCTCCATTATCGATCTGTTCTTCCTTTCACTGACACCATTTCGTTGTGTAGTATAGGGAACAGTGAGTTGATGCTCAATTCCTACATTTTCACAAAACTTTCAAATCGATCAGATGTGTACTCGGTACCATTACCTGATCTAAGAATTTGAATCCTGCAACAACTTTAAGTTTCTACCAAAGCTTTGAATTTCGAGAAACTTCAGGTACTTCAGATTTGAACTTGAGAAAATAAATCCAACACAATCGTGTCATATCATCAATGAATGCTATAAAATATTTACTTCCATTAAGAGAGAAGTCCTATGTGGTCAACCAAATTCAGTATGGACTAATTGAAGCTTCACCGATGCTCTCCAGGCTGCCTTGGCAAAAGACATCCTACTTTGCTTTCCCAATTGACATGTGCTGCAAGCTGCGTGTTCATCCTCCATAAGTGGTAGTCCTCGAACCATATCTTTCTTCAGCATGTACAAGAGTGACCTATGATAAAAATGTCCGAGTCTCTTGTTCCATGTATTAGTTGTCATCTCTTGGCTCGGATAGGCAACCAATTTTTCCTCCATTGAATCAAAGGAAAACTCTTTCCTCTCATTTTAACATGACAGATTTGTTGGCCCTTTGATCAAAGATCACACACTTATTGTCCTCAAACGTAAGCTTAAACCATTCTCCATAATTTGCCCTACGCTCAACAAATTTTGATCAAGTTCAAGAACATAAAGTACATCTGAGATTAACTTTGTACCTGAGTAGCTTTCAATAGCTATTGTGCCTTTCCCTTTGGATGGAAGGTAATCTCCATTATCACCCTCACCAGGTTTAAGACCTTCATGCCTCAAATTCTTTCATCTTCATAATATATTGTTTTCGAAAGTCCTATAATTTCCTTAGCCGATTTAAGTGTCATGATTCGGGAAAATATAGTAGGAGATACTGCGGCATACAAAGGCAGAATCAGAATTTTTAATAAGGGGATTCAAAATCCAAAAAAATAGACACTTAAATTCTGATAAGGAGATTTTGAATCTCCTTATTGAAAATTCTGATTCCGTCACCGTATGCCGCAGTATTTCCTACTATTTTTTCCAGAATCATGACACTTAAATAGGCTAAGGAAATATGGGACTTTCATAAAAAGGAATATTATGGAGATGAAAGAATTTGAGGCATAAAGGTCTTAAACCCGGTGAGGTAATTTGAAATGCAAAAAATTAAGGAATATGAGACAATTAAAGAGTACGCAGATAAACTTATTAGTGAGGCCAATAAGGTAAAGTTACTTGGTGCTGAACTTTCTGATACAAGGATTATGCAGAAAATCCTTGTTACTTTACCTGAAAAGTTTGAAGAACAATTGCTTCACTGGAAAATACAAAGATCTGTCAACATTACTTTGGCGGAACATTTAAACTCCTTGCGAGATCAGGAACAAAGAAGAATGATGAAAAAGGGGACTGTTGAAGGAGCTCTGTAACCAAGGCATCAATTCAATGTTGGAGCAAAGGTAGAAAGCAGAACTTGAAGAAGAGCTATGCTACGTCAACATACGCTATTGCAACTGATAGGAATTCTAGCAACGACAACAAAGGTGGAAAATATCCACCATGTCAGCATTGTGGGAAGAGGAATTATCCACACTTCAAATGTTGGAAAAAACCTGATATGAGATGCAGAAAGTTTCATAAGTTGGTCATCCTGAGATTATTTGCAAGAAAAAAGACCACAACAATTAAATGGAGCTCAAATTGCAAGACGAACAAGAAGGATATCAATTGTTTGTGGCCACTTGTTTGCAAGTACAAGTTCAAGCGAAAGCTGGTTAATTGATAGTGGTTTACAAATCATATGACTCATCATGAGGAGTTTTTCAGAGACATAGACAGATCTGCAATCTCTAAAGTCAGAATTGATAATGGAGATTACCTTCCAGCCAAAGGGAAAGGTACAACAGCTATTGAAAGCTAATCAGACTCAAACCAAATTAACGAAAGAATAAAATCTTCACCTTACTTAAGCAATTTTAAAAAAAATAGTAAAATGGTTAGGTGAAAAGCATTAAAGAATATATCTTTTAAAAAAACATGGATTTGACTTAACTAATGATATTAATTTACTCATATACTTGACATAAAAAAAATGATCGCAAAAGATGTTTAAATAGTAAACCAAAATAAAGAAAATAACTCATCTTTTGGGGATTTAAGTAAGTTAATTACCAGTTCTAAAGTGAGAGTTAGATGAAACTAGTGAACATAATCAAACAATTAGGAGAGTGAAAGAATAATGAATTGGGCCCCTTTTTGGGCCAATTTTGCTGCAGATTTTGGTTTTAACCCTCCCATTTTTTGTATACATTGATTGTATATCAGTGTATATCAAATGTATACAACTCATTTTTCTGCTTTCCAAGACCTGTTCCTCAACTCAAAAGACTTGTTCTTCGATTCCTCAAGGTTATCTGACTCGATAAAAGTAATTTGGCCCCCATGGCCCAATCATCGAATGGCAAGGCGAGGAGATAGA
>CM040629.1:10697898-10767266 GCA_022817965.1 Solanum lycopersicoides
GTACAAGTTTAATCCAGATGTCTTATCGTTCTGAACTTTCAACAATTTGTTTGAGCATAGGGCAAGTTTTTTCTTTGGAGAATTGTTTTAAAGCTTAACGTTTGAGGACATGAGTGTGTGATCTTTGATCCAAGGGCTTCTGAATCATACATTTCTGTTATTTATAATATGAGAGGAAGAATGTTCTTTCTCTTGGAGTCTAGGAGGAAAAAATTTGTTGCCTATCCCGAGCCAAGTAGATGACAACCAATATCATGGAACAAGAGACTCAGAACATTTCATAGCAGTCCCTTTTAACAATGCTGTAAGAAAGATACGTTGAGGACTATCCTTACTGGAGGATGAAACGGCGCAGTCTGCAGGCACAATTGTCAAGTTGGGAAAAGAAAGTAGTGATGCCTTTCTGCCAGGCAGCCTGGTAGAGCATTCGGAAGCTTCATTAGTCATACTGATTTTCTGTGACCACATAGTGACTGTCTCTTACATGAGTAAATATTTTATGCATTCATTGATGATATTGAACATCGACTTTGTGTTGGATTTTTGTTTCTCACAGTTTAAATCTGACAGTACCTGAAGTGTTCTCGATATTCAAAGCTTGGTAGAAATTAAAAGTGGTTGCTAGGATTCTTCAATAGGGTTAGTACATGTGGGTAATGGAACTGGTACCGCGATCATCTGTATATATTTGAAAGTTTTATGAAATTTTAAGGAATTGAGGCTCAATCTTTCCCTATTACTCCATCTTCCATATACTATTCCACAGAAAAATGGTATTCAGGTGTACAGGAAGAACTGATTGATAATTGAGACATGGTCGCAGAAGATAGAGTCCGTGAGGACTCGGTTTGGATTTTCACATGCATAAACAAATGAAAAGGAGCATAAGTAGTACTCCTAACAGTTCGTAAGAGAAAATGAAGCAATATAATATTTTTGCAAACAATAATTAAATGTTCACTGACAAAATGCAATAAACACATAATTTACTTATTTCTAAGAGTGTCAAAACAAAATATTCAAACACACATGGCATATTGAAACTAGACCAATATAATTACTCTCATAAAAGTTCAATCACACTAACAAACAAATATTACAGTATCATTTCTCAACATTATAGATATGCTACTATCAAAATTTCCATCACTTAATCAAGTGAAAACATTTCAAGTGACATCCAATAAATGCACAGTAATAAGAAATTGTTCTATGGACCAAAGAAAAAGCGGATCATTCTCCAAAATAAATAGCAATACAACTAAGTAAATACTTTCGAGTTAAAAGGCAGAAAAATGCATTAGTAAGGTTGTATTTAAGATGTTCACAAAGACCCATTTTTAAGACAAAGCATAGTTCAACACCTTAACTCAATTTATGTATACACATATAATCAAGGAACTTGATAAGAAAAATTAAAAGAGATAAGATCTTGCCACATAAACCCATTAAATAATGCTACTGATTTTTGATATTAAGACTCACCGCAGCTACTCCCAAATACTCTCGATCCAACCAAGAACTAAACAAACTACTAGCTTGACCAAATTGATAATTTAACTCGAAAGCTCAAAGCATTAGATAGCATTCAAGACAATAGAGGGAAATACATAATGACTAAATTACAAGACACATAGGGAGATATACTAAGAAAACATTTGCTTAACTTAAGCCAACATGAAATCACATTCCTTTGATACTATAGCAGGCCACAGATTGTGAAGAGAGCACATTAGCATTTATCAGATAACATACACAATATCGAATAAAATTTTCAAATTTTTTTTTATTATTATTAATGTGGAACACCAAAACAAATAAAACAACGCTCAGAAAGCAATGGAGCAATCAGATTCTCGGTCACATTCTCGAAAGAGAAACATTTCCAATATGTAAAAAGGCAAAACACATATTAGGAAAATACTAATTACGAACATACAAAGACATGAAACCCCGATCACAGATATCGGCAACCAAACACAAACAACAGATTTCTAATCTCGCAAATATCGTGTCGAAATAAGAGGTATGAAAAAAAAAATTACCTTTCTTGAGGCAGCGTTCTGAGACGACGAGCTTAACCACAAAGCAACTTTCACCACAAACTTCGACTACACAAGATTCCGATGAACTCGAAAAATTGAAAATTATATTATTAATTTTTTTTTTTTTTGAACTCTTGACCTTAAACTTTTGAAGACATTTGAGGCATGTATTTTTTAGATGGAAAAATTTCCCTATCGATTTCTTCTTTTCTCTTCTCTAAAAAAAAATTCCTATCAATTTTTTTCTTCAAAAAAAAAGATCCGATCTCCTCTAACTTTATTTTCCTCACCACAATTTTTTCTGCCCTCTCTAACACTAAAGAAGATGGAGGTTTATATAGAGGGATTCGGGGTCGATTTTCAAATTCAAATCTTGAAGAGATAAGAAATAAAGCTGTCCATGGTATCAAATTTTCAACGAAAAAGAAAGAGAAAGGGAAAGAGGACGTGATTTGCTGCGGGATTCTCGTGAATTGCAGGGATTTTCGCTGATTTTTGTGGCGTAGAATTTCTGGGTTTCACACACGAGGAAGAAGAAGAAAATTTGAGGGTGAGGTCGGTTTAGTATTGTTGTGTATGTAATTGCTTCTACATATGTAGTATTGGGATGGGCTGGAACTTTGAATGGTGATGAAGAAATGGGCTGCTGAAAACTGGGAAAAGGCCCAAGATTTGGTTTGCAAATGGGGTTGAAAAGAGGTAAAAAAATGGCCAAAATTGTAATAGTAAAATGGCCACATGCATTACAACTTTGGCCCATGGGAATTAAGAAGTTAGCCAATTTGAATTTAATTGATAAATTTGGCTAAAACATAAATAAGATGAATTAATATTAATTAATTATCGAACTTCTTAATCTTAAAGAAAAAAAATAATTAACTTAATCATAAACTATTAATTCAAAAAAAATAAAAAATAAAAAATAAATATATATATATATATATATATATATATATATATATATATATATATATATATATAAACTATAAATTAGCTAAACTAATTAATAAAATATTTTAGCAAAACTAAAATCTTTTTGAGATGATTTTCAAACCTTAATATAATTAATATATGCAAAATTATATAGAATATATAAATTATTTTTTAACATTTTAAAATTTATAATAATGACAAAATTACTTAAAATAACTCGAAAAATATTTAAAATTTTATAAAGTTAATTATTTCAAATCGTTTGAATTTAAGAAGCTCGATGACTAATTTATATTGTGGAAGGCCAAAATTGGGTGTCAACAATGGTGGTTTTGATTATTCATGTTCAGGTGCAAAATTTTATGTCCTTTATGAGCTTAGTGGTATGGAGTGAACATTGTTAGATTGGGCTAATTGTTTCTTGCAGGTGGTAGTTGAGGTGGTTCTATTGGAGTGGATGAGTATTTGTGTTCAATATTGCTTTACTTAGAGTTAGTTGTTTGCTTGCTAAGAACTGTGTTATTTAGTACTCACTCCCTTTCTTCTACATCTGTGTAGGTTATAACGAATCTGAATCATCTTGATTACTTTTTTTTCTCTTCTATGTGTGAGGCTACAGTTGGAGAGTTTATGAGCTAGCTGCTTGCCATTTCGGGACACCTCCTACTCTTTTATTATGTTTTTGTTCTATTATAGAAACAAAGACATTCAGACTAGTATTTCTTTGAATCTAATGTAATACTTAGAGGCATGTACAAGTGAAAACCAGGTTTTAGAGTTATAATTGAGCTATGTTATGCTATCCACGGTGTGTTGTTGAGATTATGTTAATTTTTTATTTTGATTTAATTTCCTATTTATCTCTTAATTTGAATTTTAGGTTGGCTTGTCTTGGTGGGATAAAATAAATGTCATCACGTCCGTTTTGAATCTTGCCACTCGATCTTTTCACTTTGAAATTAACAAAAAATTGATGAAAATAAAATATTGGAAGTTTAAATTCTTACCAAAAAGGAAAGCAGCCACCAAGAAAAGTTATTACAACATATGGAAATACCACTAATTACTTATTTGTTTGGTTACCTTATATCTTTTGCCATAACTGATGTTATAATGTGTTCTAAAACTAGCTGATTAGAAGAAGAATAAAGTAGAAAAAGAGAGACTTTGAATAATTAATTTGTAATGAAGAAAATGGTTTCTATTTTTAGAGTTAAATTATAACAATTTTGACGAACGTTTTAGGCTGTATTTTTTCATTATATTGATATGCAAAAAATTGTAATTTATAGACTTTTCATATAGTTTTTGAATATCTAAATTTTTTGTTTAAAATATCAAATTAATGTAATCTAATTTAACTTTAAAAATTAGTTAAATTGACTTTTGAAAAACGTAACATGACAAATAAAAGTGTACGGAAGAAGTAATGAATATACTATTGAACTTCCCAAGGGAAAAGAAGATATATTAGCAATAAATTCAAAAGGCTCGTGTAAGTTAAACTCCATTAATTTTTGAATTCTTAAATATAAAATTATATTTACATTTCACATCACCCATAAAGTAGTCTTACGCCTCATTTATTTTCATTAAGATTAAAAGGTCTGAATCTGAATACACATCTGAATATTAAGAATTGCATTAAGATTTGAGTGTTTGATCTGAGTACACATTTGAAGATTAAGATGTGGTTTCTAAATTTGAACACTAAATAATAATGTTGTTTGTTTTCAATATCTGAATGTGTAAGTGAAATTGAACGATTATATTAATAAATATTATAAAAAGTTTTATTTCAATAAAATATATCACTTTTGATTAAAAAAAAATAAAAAGTTTCAACAATCATGATTTGGAGTACTATTTTTTCATTCAAAAACCTTAATAAACAACAACACACCAAAAATATTATTGCAACCAGTGTTCTTGACACACGTCAATACAAGAATATTATTAAAATAAAAAAAAATTAAAGAATTTATGAAAATTTACCAGTTCAAGAGGGAAAAATGGTGTTTGATTGAGAAAAGAGAAAGAAAATTTCTAGTTATGAGATAAAAAGGCACGCCCAAAGTAGAGAAGCGATAATTTATTATTTGATAAGTTATCAAATGAGTCTGAATGTTGTTAAGAGTCTCCTACATATTTGATTCATTCATACCTCTTTAGACCCATTAAGAGTTTTTTTAAAAAAATTAAATAAAATGAACTTAATGGGCTTAATCTGAATGGTTGAGATTAAGACCTAAAAATTAAACGTACTTAATGGGCTGAATCTGAATGATTAAGATTCAGACTTCTATTAAGTGCAAACATATGAGGTTTTAGCTTCAAAATATGACTAAGAATTTGATTACATCGAGTAAAGAAGGATGAAATTATAAATATATTTGTACTAGTAACTATAACTATCAAAAACTAACATTTTTATTGATTTACTTAATATTAAGCAATATATTGTAAATATTTTTGGAAAATTAATTTCCTGTGAGCATATGAGTTATGACTTTTTTTTTATATTTGTCTGAAAAGTTTCATGAAATTTGAGCAGACAAGCTCCTTTAGGTAATTTTATTCTAATTCTAGAAATTCCATAACTCCGTCTCTTTTTTTAAAATGTCGCGACTCTAAATGTTCTTTTATATTTATTTAGTTTGTTATCTGATGTTCGATATATCATTGAAACTGTTAGGACCGAAAATAAGCAGGTGTAATGTGGAAGCTAGCAAAGCAAACTTCGAAAGACCATAAGTAAGAAGACAAACGAGAAATATACCAAAAGACACAAAGATTTAACGTGGTTCGGTCAATCGACCTACGTCCACAAAGGAGATGAGCAATCCACTTTAAATATGAGAGTACAAAATACAGAGAGAAACAACATCAACCAATTCACTCGGAATACATGGAGGCTCACACAAGTGATAGCGTATCAAGCTTGTGACCCATAAATTCTCCGCCTAACCAAAACTCTCAAAGCCCTTAAGACTACATTGTTAATGTTGATTAAGTTAGAAGGAACATGCCTCTATTTATAGAGTCCTAAACCTTTTCCTATCAGGAAAAGGACTAGCCAATCCAAAACTTTTTCCTAAAAGGAAAACCTATTTATGGTAAGAAACTCAGGGCAAATAAAATCCAACAGAAACGTTGATTAATTTGAATTTGCTTCACATATGACTCCTTCAGGGAAAAAAAATACTTTGTATTAAAAAAAATTATAGCCTAAACTCGAATTTAATATATTTAATTAAAGATAAGTAATCATATACGTTTTCTTTCTCAAACAAAGTCAAATTAGATAAGGGTGGTAAGATATTATAATCCAAATTATTTCATGTCAATGGTTTAGTTGGATTTGGTTAGGTATCCATTTCTGATAATGCCAATTTGTGACCACTAGGTATTTTCAAAATGCAACTATTAAAACCTAATAAAGATTTAGTAAACAATATTTTGTTGGTACTTGACTCCTAGTGCTACAAAGGATTCCAATTGCACCTAATTTTCTAACTATCTAGACTTGCATTGGAGCTAAAAATGTGAGGCTAGGGTTTCTTCGAACCAAAGTAGGTTAAGATTTTAACGTCAATGAAAATTTTTTCCCGAATGGACTTGTTTATGATGTACTACGTATATTGAAAACGTATATATGTATATTGCATGTGCCACATTTTGGGGTATTATGATATACCATATCTATTTTTCATGTTTTACTTGATACATGACTATTTAAACGTCCTTACATACTAGATATAATGGTATACCTCCTCGATTTCATGTGCATTGTACAAAATGAGCTGCTTGGACTAGTTCACAGTGACTTTTTCCTCTATTTTTTATACTACTCTATAGTCCAAACAACATTTATTTTTGTTAAGACTTGTAGTCTTTATTAATGGCTCATATGACTTGTAGCATCAGATTCAAATGAGGTAATTTAAATAGTTTTGCAATTATTTTTTTTTCTCTTTTTACTTTGCTTTTGAACTTTTACCGTGTTTCTCATTAAAGCGATTCGTAGATTTATTTTCACAATTTAAGCACAAAGATGTAATGGAAAAATGACAAACAACTATTATTTCGTCCACAAACTAGTCCAATGGAACCCACCCCACCTACTTCACCCATTCCAAGTTCTATTGGAGTTAATCTATTCAATGTTGTTATTGCAATATTTTTTCTTTAAAAAAATCTTGGAAAATCTAATAACCTGTGCTTTAAAATCATAAAAGTATGATTTTTGATATGAGGCTAGACCCTGGTTTATGGGTTTGCGGAAATCTAACTGAGATATTTGACTGTTAACTTAATTATTATTATAATACTAATTTAAAATTGATATATTAATAAACTATAAATTTTGAATTCACTTCACTGTGTCTTTTTATTTAAAATAAAAATTGTTTGCCGGCTTAATAAAACAGCTATTTTGTAATAATTTAAACTTGCATTTGTGTCACATTTGACTCACTACTTTTGCTAATACTCTTTCTATCTAACAATAGGTGTCTACAATTAACTTAGCAAATATTTTAAGAAATTATAAATAATAGGGTGATATTTATTATACTACCCTTTAAATATATTAAATTTTATGTTTTAGAAGATGCATAAATATTGAATATTACTTAATATCGAGGATAAAATAGACCCAAAAAAGGTACATTATCTCTAGATTTTCCAAATCAGACAAATATTGTTAGACAATTATTTTTAATACAGTGAAAAAGTAAAGATGAACGTAGGGAGAGAAAGTATTTACATAGCACAAGGTACCTAACAAATTTGAAGTTAAGAAATTAACATTTACTACATTTTTTCAAGAATCAAATGACTTCAATCAAAACAAAGATAGTAAATAAGTAAATTATAAAACTCAAGCAACAACAACAATTACAAAAAAAAAAAAAAACAAGCCAAGTATATATACTTGAGAGAAGAAAAGAGAAATACTTTTATTGTGAATCTTTATTTTACTTCATGCACCCGTTACACATGAAAACATTCTATGACTTGTGAATCTCACAAGTTGTTTATCCTTTTGAGTATAATAAACACTCTTTTTCGGTGCGCGAACTGATTGAGTACGTCGATATTCTGGATAATTTTCTACCCCATAATCATAATCTTTACGATTAGTATATTCTGGATAAAAATCTTCAATGTTATTAATAACGTTAGTTCCTGAGGAGAGGGATTCGTATTTGCGAAGAGTTTTGTTCCTTTTGAAGGTCTTGCATACTAATGGAATTAGACCTTCCATGTCTATACAAGATTTGGAACTTGTTGAAAGAGAATTTGGAGAAGAGAGATTTGTATTACTTGTTGTCTAGAGTTTAATATGATGTATGTTGGGTTTGGTTTGGTGGGTGAGTATATATGAATTATGATGTAAAGTTTCATTTCTTTAAATAAATAAATATCTCTATTTTTTAAGCATTTCTTTTCAACTCAAAACATATTGGTTGGCACACGTAAATGTTTGTTTGACTTGAGTGCGAGAAAATCCAAAAGTTGAGTTTTCATGTGGGTTTTTTTGGTATTCTCTCCACTTCCAAAATATGAATGATTTAGTTTGATTTAATATTTTAATATTATATTTTTAAATTAAAATTATTTTAAATATATTAAAGTATTATTTAATATTATAACATTAAACATGTCATGTTAAAAATTGAAATTAAAATGTTGTCAAAAGCGAGAAAAGGTCTTTTTTTTTTTAAAACAGACTAAAAAATAGGTAATTCTTTTTTAAATGGCCTTCCAAAAATATTTTTCAACTTTTTTTTTCTAATAGTCAAAGAATATGAACTTTGAGCAATATTTTGAAACATATTTTAGAAAAAATTAATTGTAGTATTTTTGTATAGTTTTTAAATATCAAAATTTTAATCTTAAGATATCGAATTAATATAATCAAAATTAACTAAAAAAAAAACAAATTGACTTTCTAGAAGTAAAACGTGACAACCATTTCGAAATAAAGGAATTATTATTTAGCGTGAGATGAATATAATCAAATTAACTTTCAAAAAGTAAATGTTAGTACTATTTTAAAATGAAAGGAAGTATTATTTAGTGTAAGAGGCATGTATTTGCATAAAAATCAACCTATTTTGTTGAGTAGGTCAAATTTTTATCATGATGATAGAAGTGAAAATTTTAATTAGAGTGACTTGTGAGTGAATACTTACAAAAAATGAGTTATTTTTATTTATATAAAATTAAATTAGGTAATTTACTAAATAATTTTATATAATTGAGTGATCATTCGAGAAATTACTCACAATGATAGTCTTATATTTAATTTTATGTATTTAACTTCTATATAAAATAAATAAATAAAACTATCAAATCATTTCTGGGCTATTTCTTCTAAAGACTAGTCAATAAAAGCACTTTAATCCACATTTTTCTTGTCCTGCTAGTTTCTGTCATATTGCACTATAATAATAATAATAAAATTGCCACTCATGAACAAATAAGAAATTGACTAGTGGAAAAACATTTTTTTACATGAAATAAGAGGCAACTCAAAAAATTCTAGAATATGTGACAAAGTATAACAACCTCCCAAAAATTTTATTATTTAATAAATATTTCTCTCATTTCAAAAGAATAATTTATTTTTCTTTTTGGCATGTTACAAAATGGATTATTCTTTTCTTTTTTAACAAAGTTTGAATTCAATTTTTACATGACGTATTTAAGATTACAAAATCAAAAGTATCATAACTTTAATTTAAGATTATAGTCTATAAATTTAAAAAAGAAAAATTATTTTTTAATTCTGAGTCAAGTCAAAATATATTTTCTTTTTTTTAAAGAGAGAGAATAATAAAATAGAAACAAAACACGCAAGTTTAACTACTCTATTGTTGGATTTATTTTACATAACTTGTTGATTTATTCTTCCTTTTATTTTATTACTTAAGTAGAATTAACAATAATATCTGTCTTTTATTGACCTGGTTCTGCATTGTAGCCATCTTTTTCAAGGCCGGCTCTGGGCCACAACAATTATTTGACAACTTAATTTTTAGGAAGCTCACTTTTTCCTAAAAATGAGTTATACATGTACTATTTTTTTTTATAAAAAAAATCTATCTATTAATCGCTCCGTCCACTTTTATTTGTAATGATGTATTTTTTAAAGTCAATTTATCTTAATTTTAAAATTAAATTAAATTATATTAATTCAATTTTTTATACAAAAAATATAGATATTCAAAAATTATACGAAAAGTACTATACATTGTAAATAAAATTACATGTCAATATGATAAAAAAATATATCCTAAATATTAGTCAAAATTTTTACAGTTTAACTCTAAAAATGAAAAGTATGACAATTAATAGCTGACGAAAAGTACTAAATTTGAAAAGAAATTATTTTGAGGCAAAGTAAATCAATCTTTACTTTTTAATATGGTTACCTTGCAAATAATTGGAAAATGAAACAATGTTTAGATAATTATATTGTTTTTTTTAATTTAATTTTCGAAACCTCCCATAGATTTGTCTTAATCGATTTATTATTAATATAAGATATTATAATCTGACTAGTTTATCTTTTTTGATATATTTATTTATTAGATTTATAATTAATATAAAATATTATAATCTGACTAGTTTGCCTTTTTTGATATATTTATTTTGTTAATATTATAAGTCAGGATATTAAAGTTAAAATCTAAATCGATAGAAATTGTTCAACATCTCGAATCTTTCACCATACTAGACAAACAATAATTTTAGTATAAAATATTTTGATTTATTAGTAACACTTGATGCAAAGATTTTAGAAAAGACAGAATGAGAATGCTCATTGAGAGGTTTATTAATATTTATACATTAGTAATCAAATTACATGGTAAATTTATATTAGGTGTCCTGGAGATGCTTTTTATTTATAAGAAAATCAATGACAAAACTCATAATTTTACAAAAAGATTTGTGGTTACCTTTTTGTACCTCATTTATATCCTGATGCTCCCCATGTCTAAACAAGAATGACTTAATTTGACTTGGAGCGAAGTTTAAGAAAAGAAAAAAAAATTAATCTTGTGATTTTAAATTAAAGTTATATCAAATGTATTAAAATCCCTTTTAATCTTGTGATTTTAAACATGTCACATGAAAAGTTAAACTTAAAATTAAATTGTTGCCAAAAAAGGAAAAAGGGTCATTCTTTTTAAATATACTTTTAAAAAAAAGGGACATTCTTTTTTAATTAATAACTAACATGGATCCACATTTTTCTATGTTTTTTTTAAAATTTTCCCTTCATTGTTCTTGTTCTCTAATTATTAAATCTTCTCAAATCAAATCAAATTTTATGCATTTTACAAAACTAATGTTGTCTATTGTCTACTTACAAAAAGTTTAAAATATATTTTAGGTGTCTATAGAGTCTAATTTGTCTAATTCAAACTCTTCTTCAAGTGATAATATAATAGAAAAGAAAAAGTGAAGCAATGCATTCTTTATGCTTCAAAATTTTCTTCTCATGGTTGAAAGACAATTTAACACTAAGGTAAGAAAAATCAGATCAGATAATGCTTTCGAGTTAGAAAGAAGTAATTTAACGATAAATTTCTTTATTTCGAAGGGAATCATCCACCAAACTTCTTGTATTTTTATCCGGCAACAAAATGGTGTAGTTGAGAGGAAGCATAAACACTTTTCCATCTACAAAGACATGCCAATGCTCATCAGAAGTTCCAAACACAAGATATAAGATGTGTAATTTTGTCACAATTTCAATATCTACAGAGTTGCACTAACAGAATGTGAATAATGAACTCTCCAAACACTTCAGACGAAGACAATGAGTATTGATAGGGTATAATTTATAGCAACAACAAACAGTACTCGAACTTAGAAGAGCAACATTGCTTCTAAGAATCGATACAAATAAATACAGATGAAGAATCATCAAATGTGATACAACTGAGTATTACAACTATGGGTCCAGTCAGAATCTGCAGATGAAACTAAACCACCACCTTCAGTCTGTATGGACTCTGCACACGAATTAGCTTCTGGAAGAGGAGACGACCTTAACTTTCCATTCCGAGAAAGCTCATGTTTGTGCTCTACAAATTCAGGAGACTGAGAACCACTCTCAGGTAAAAGATCATTTTCTCCATGGGGGCTAGATTCAATACCAACATTTGTCTTTACATTAGTGTAACAGTAGCCCCCATTCTCATCATCTGATAAACATCTGCAGCAATCTAAATCATCAATCTCAAGAGTCTGACTCACTATCCCATCTCTCCATGAGATTCTCATTTGAGATTGTGATACATTTTCTAATGAGGAGTCAGACACCCAAGAAGCACTATTAAACTTAAAATGCAGATTAGGCGGATCTAAAGCTGACGGTTGAGTCGTAGGTGATAAACTTGTTTTGTGAAGAAAATTTGCCACTGAATCAAGTTCATCCCCAATGTTGTCTCGATGATCACCTGGGCGTAACCATGAGAAGCCACCACACTTGCCTGAGCTCAAATCTGATTTGGGTGTTTGAATAACATTCCCACTGCTCAAAGAAGCCGTAGAGCATGGAGAATTCTCCCTTACGAGACTGCACGAACATTTCCACTCATCCGGGACTTTTACATCATGACAACAAGATATATCCAGGGGATAAGATGGAAACAAATTCCTCCCCATCTCGTCATACGATGGATCTTTAAGTTTAGTACTTTCAGGAGAGACCAAAACAATCCGAGCTTTTCCACCAGGTCGTGCTTCATCCCTATTTACACTATCACAGTAATTTGCTCTGTTATGTACTGAATCAGAAGTACTCCCAGAACATATTGAAGTTGAATACGGCAACTCAGACGTGGCAGATCCATTCAACATCCTAAATTCGTTAACAGATTCACCCTCACAACAGACGTCATTATTCTCACGGCAAGGAGATAAAAGCCAATGCATAGAAGCTAATGCAGGCAAAGGAATCAAAGAATCTCTACTAGACTTTTTAAGTACTTCATTCCTTCCAGCCCCCTCACACTTCCTATCCAATGAGCCACTGGCTTTTTCGCAATCTGACGAATCAATGAAGTTTCCTATAGTGAGAACACCTCTAGGCCTACACTTCCTTTTATCAGTAACACCAGAGAGAACATGACCAGCAGCATAACAAGGTGTTGCAGCTGAAACCAACCCATTAGATAGCCCACATTGTATTTCCGGTGACACTGAAGCCTCAATGGGAGGTGTTTTTGTAGTATTACTAGTAGTATTTGAGTTCTCTACATTACAAGTATGATCTAAAGTTACACAATCAATACCAGAACCAGATGCTAATTTACCAAGAGGTGTACAATTCTCAAAACTAGTCAAATTACAATCAAAATCAAAAAGCTGAATTTGCTCACCTGAGCCATTACCTTCCTCCTTTTGCTTCAAAATCTTGGGTTTAACCCCCAATCTAACCGACCCATATGACGATTTCTTCACAGGATTGCTCAGATTTGACTTTCGAGAGATGGGTTTCTTCCCAGATAGAAAAGGAGGGTTCTTTTTGGGTTTTTGCGTAATGGGTCTTGGTAAATCATTCTCGTTGGAGGATTTAGATCTCAAACGTGTAGATTTAGGCACTGGATTTAAAATTTTCGAAGAAACTTTCGGTGTTTTGTGGAAATGCATTCTGGAAGAAGCAGATGAAGAAGCAGACGAAGACGAAGAAGAAGAAGAATTTGAAGAGATGAGAAAAGGAAGACGACCTCGTGGGGCTTCAAAGGTGCTACTCTTACTTTTACATCTGGGAATAACATTCAGATCTTGCAAAGGGCTTCTCTTTTCATAACTCCATTTCTTATCCTTGAGCTTTTTCTCCATTTTTCTGATTTTGCAGCAATGAAAATAGCTGCTTATCGTGTATATTGCGATGTGTATGAAGTAGTAAGGTAGGGCAAAAGATTGCAATGGCTGCGGTTCTCTGTATGGCTATGAAAATGGTGGATTTTCAAACTCAGAAAAAGAGGATTTGTTCTTTTCTGTAACGTCTACTATGTTTTTGTCAGTTTGTGACCACTGCCTTTTGGACTGGCCCATATATTTTCCTGGGCTGGACTCTATACTCTATTTATTTGGGAAAAATTGTGAATTAATTTCCGTAACGTATACTAAATCAGCATTATATATTGTATTGATATATAATGTACTAAATCAATATACAATCATGTATTGATATCATTAAGATTTCTTGTTCAGAAACTTCAATGGTACCACAACAATATACATATACTCTTATAGTATTATTGACTAGTGAGTGATTTCTGAACAAGAAACCATAATGATACCAATACAATATATATATATATATATATATATATATATATATATATATATATATATATATATATAATAATAATAATTTAGTACTCCCTCCGTCCGAAATTGTTCGTTAAGTTAAGATGATACACACTCCTCAAGAAAACTTTAATACAATGTGTAAGTTGAGTAATATATCTACAATTAATTAGGGAGTAGTATCTACTTTCTTTTCATTAATTAACTTTTCAATTGGATAAATATTAAAGAATGTCAAAGGTCCACCCAGACTCTACATTACTCCATGAAAGTTTTTACCGCTTCTTCGTGGATGAATTTTTTCATTTTTCAAATTTAGAATATGAAAGCTTAAAATTTACCACCAAATTTAACATTATAAAAGAATACATGGTATTTGAAAATATGAATATCAGATAAAGTTATCAAATTTCATTATTTCAAATAGTTTAAAATATGTTCGTTGAACCTAGTAATGATAATGGTGTTAGAAAAAAAAATTGCAAGAGCTGCTGAAATTTTAACTTGAGTTATGGTGTTCATGTTTTTTAATTTTTTGAATCCTTAGTTTTGGTATACAGAGAGAAGAGTGGATGATTATGCTGTTTTTGTTAAAGTCAATTGGAATTTCTGTTTGTTCTCTATTTGAGTATTGCGTTGTGACCTCTCAATGTTTATAATGAAATACGTACTACTCTAATGACTCTTCAAAAACTGTACTTAAAATGGTTGGCATTTTATTGAAAACTGTAAAAGCAATCTTTTATAAATTAAAGTGGTCTTGTAACTTTGAATCAGTACTTAATAAATGGAATAATTATTAAGGGTAAAATTGGAGAAAAGGGGCTAATTATTTGTTGATTGTTTAAATTGACAATTAATCTTGGACATCTATTTTTAATATACCTTCCAACATTTCCGAATGGAGGGAGTACTCCCTATACCCCAATTTATGTGACTTACTTTCCTTTTAAGTCAGGCTAAAAAAGAATGACACATTTTTATTAAGTAAAATTTAACTATAAAATGTCTATTTTATCCTTAATGAAATAATTTACAGTCACACAAATTTTTATCATTCATTTTGGACCACAAATTTGAAAAATCATTATTTCTTTCTTAAACTATGTATCGAGTCAAAGTACCTCACATAAAATGGGACGGAGGGAGTATTAGTTAAGCAAAATAATCAGTCATAATAATATCAATACAGTATATTATACTGATTTAGTATCGAAAATTATCAGTTTGAATGAATGGGCATGGATTGTAATGTATTTTAGAGAATGGGTATTTCTTGAATTACTTTGGATTGGAGTATAAACATGTAATTATTTTGAGTTTTATGACCCATTTATGTAGGATTTTTTTTCAAAAAACAATATGATGAAATTTCATAAATAAACTATAGCTTAGCTCATACTCCCTCCGTTTAGAAAAGGATAATCTAGTTTGACTTGGAACGGAGTTTAAGAAAAGAAAGAAGACTTTTTAATTTGTGGTTCTAAATTAAAGTTATGTCAAATATACCAAAATGCCTTTTAATCTTGTGGTCTTAAACATGCCACGTGAAAAGTGAAAGTGTTGCCAAAAAAGAAAACGGTCATTCTTTTTTAAACATACTAAAAAGAAAATAGGGACATTCTTTTTTAAACGAAGGGAGTAATTATTATTCCAGTCCCTCGATTTCAATTGAGTGACTTGTTTTGAGTTGACACAAAGTTTAAAAAAGTAAAGAAGAATTTTAAACCATGTGGTCTAAAATTGAAGATATATCAAATGCACCAAAATGTTCTTTAGTCTTGTGATCTTAAATATATTGGAATATTGAAATTGAATAAATGTTGAAATGAAAGGATCGTTTTTTTTAAATGTAGTAAAAAGAAAAATAGGCCAAACAAATAAAAATGGAGGGAGTATTAATAGTTCTAGTTTGTCTAATTATGATTTATAGCAATTGTTTTGAAATTTGTTGTATTAGCTACTGATATAGTTTTCTGAAATTGTATCTTATCATTCGTACAATTTTTTAAAATTTGCATTGTATCACTAATAAAAGAATTCGCTATGTATCTGTGTATTGGAGTTCGAGTTAATCAAGAATTCAATCAAAGAAATGAAGAAGGTAGTATAAGGAAGAAGAAAGACAACGACATCAAAAATAAGAAAGAAACATATAAGAACTCAAAGTTGTTGTCTCAAAATGATTCAGTTCTTAATTCACATAAAGCTAAGACACGTGGAGCTTTAAGGATCGTTGATCAATTATGTGTTGGACATGATATCCACCCTTTAGATATTTCCAATTCCAGCTATAATAGAACACGTGATAGGCACAAGAAAGAATATAATTAGTTACATTTTGTCAGCCTTAGATAAATGATAAATGGACAAGTGTAAATATTATTTTTCTTTTATTATTTACTTTTGTATACATAGAGTTGTATAAAGAAGGATACTACACAGATGAATAGATAAGAAGAAAAAGTTTCTCCATAATTTTCTATTTTCAAATTCCTTTCATGGTATCAGAGCAGTGAAGTGTTCTAGATTTATTCACTTCTGTTGTTTTCTAATGGGGGATACCAGCATTGCAACACCAACTGAAAATCCACCTGGAACTGGAAATGCAAATCAAATTGATTCCAGTCATCCCTTTTATCTTCACTCTTCAGATTCACCAGGAATAAGCTTGGTGAACTTCATCTTTGATGGAAGAGGTTATCAGGGCTGGCGCAGGACCATTCTCATAGCCTTTTCAGCTAAAAATAAGCTCGGATTTATAGATGGTACCTGCAAGATTCCAGATCGAAGTTCATAAGACTATCACCTATGGAGTAGGTGCAATGATATGGTAACTTCTTGGTTACTAAATTCTTTATCAAAAGATATAGCTGACAGTGTGATTTATTCACAAACTGCTAAAGATTTGTATACAGATCTAGAACAAAGGTTTGGACAATCAAATGGTGCTAAACTCTTTCATTTACAAAAAGAACTTAGTGACCTTGTTCAAGCTAACACTGATGTTGCAGGTTACTATACAAAAATGAAAAGGTTGTGGGATGAGTTAGAATCACTAAATGCAGATAACAAGTGTAAATGTTTATGTGTTTGTGGAGGTAAACAGAAATTAACCAAGTCACTGGAAGATGAGAAACTCATCAGGTTTCTTATGGGGTTGAATGAGACTTATGCACCAGCAAGGAGCAACATTCTAATGATTAAACCCTTGCCTAACCTCAATCATGCCTACTCATTACTTTTGCAGGATGAAAATCAAAGGGAGAGCTATGTAAATGTACCTACTAGTTCTTCTTCCTTTATGGTAGAAAAACAAGAAAATAACATCCTCAATCTTATGCTGATAATCAGGGTTATGTTGCTAACCAGGCTTATGTTAACCAAAAGATTCACTCACACAATCAAGGGATGTGGGATAACAGATCTACTCAAGGGTTCCCAGGTAAGAAATCTGACATGTTTTGCACTCATTGCAAAAAGACTAACCACATCAAACAAGATTGCTACAGATTGATTGGATTTCCACCAGATTTCAAGTTTACTAATGTCAAACCAAAGAAACCTAAACCTCCAATCAGGAGCAATGCTGTTTCAGCTGAAGAAGGAGAAGGGATATCATACAATTCGTCTTTGGGAGGCAATATGGGACATTTCCTAACTAAAGAAGAATATACTCAAGCCGTTCAATATTACAGGGGAAAGAAGGGAGCAGATATATCAAAGTCACCAGCTGATGCAGTTCATAGTGGAAATGCTAATGCTAGCACTGGTATATCCTATACTCTTGCTTTCACTTGTCTTGCTAGAACGAATTCCAGCTCCTGGATCATAGATTCTGGGGCTTCTGAGCACATGTGTTTCAATCCATCAGTTTTCAATTCTTTGACTCCTTTATCTTCCCCTATGTTTATTATCCTTCCCAATCTCACTCAAGTTAATATTACTCATAAAGGTACAATATCCATTTTTTCTGATCTCATTCTTGAAAATGTCTTATATGTGCCATCTTTCAAATATAACTTATTTTCTGTAGACAAATTTGTTAAGCAATTTCAGTCTTGTCTTCTATTTACTCCTACTGGTTGTCTTTTGCAGGCCCCTTTTATGAAGAGGGCTCAAGTTTTTGGTGAGGCCAAGGATGGGCTTTTCTTACTTCAACCTGCTAAGACTTCACCTAAGCGTTATTTCAAGAATCAGTCTGTTGTTTTAGATTAAGAAAATAGTTTTCAGTGTGTTTCGGTTTATTTCTCTGTTCCTATTTCTGTCAAATCAAAATCTGATGTAATACTCTGGCATAAGAGATTGGGCCATTTGCCTTTTCATGCAATGAAAAACATCAGTTTTATCAAATTTCCTTCTGTTTCTGAATGCACTTGTGATGTTTGTCCCTTGGCAAGGCAATCTAAGTTATCTTTTCCTATTAGTCATATCAAATCTAAAAGAGTTTTTGAGCTAATTCATATAGACACTTGGGGTCCTTATAAAGACCCTACCCATGATGGCTCCAAATATTTTCTTACCGTTGTTGATGATTATAGCAGGAGCACTTGGACTTACTTATTAAAAGCTAAAAGTAATGTTTTTCATGTTCTTAAGAATTTCTTGGCTATGGTGGAAAGGCAATTCTGTCTTAAGGTTATGATTATCAGATCTGACAATGCTTTTGAGTTAGGCAACAGTATTGAAACTTCAAGTTTTTTATCTGCTCAGGGAATAGTTCATTAAACCTCTTGTGTTTCCACTCCTCAACAAAATGGTGTTGTGGAGAGGAAACACAGACATTTGTTAGAAGTTTCTAGGGCTCTTCTTTTTCAATCAAAGGTTCCTTTTCGATTTTGGGGTGAATGTATCCTAACTGCTACTCATCTCATAAATAGAATACCTTCCAAAGTACTCAATGGTAAAACCCCTTACGAAGTGCTATATAACAGTAGCCCATTCTATCACAACCTAAGGGTCTTTGGTTGTTTGGTTTATGTTTCTACTCTTGCTCATAATAGAGGTAAATTCGAACCCAGAGCTAAGCCATGTGTTTTTCTCGGATATCCGGACAATCAAAAAGGGTTTAAATGTTTGGACCTAGATACACATAAGATTATTGTTTCCAGGGATGTTCATTTCCATGAAGATATTTTTCCTTTCTTATGTCATTCTCACAACACTCATCAGCCTATTTTTCCTACTTTTACCCCTGTACCAACAATAGATTCCATTGAAGATTATAATCCTCTTGTATTTTCCAATCCTAATTCTATTCATCATTCTCATCCTACAGTCGACCCTTCCAGCTCACCCGTTCACTCCTCATCCTCTTCTTCTCCTATTACTGATTCTATTATTCCTATTACTCCTCTCTCCTCTCATTCACCTTCTCCTACTCTAAGGAGAACAAAGAGAACTCACAAAAGACCAATTTATTTACAAGATTATGACTGCAACAATTTTGTTTTCACATATGTGACCACAACTTGTTTCACTACCCCAGTTCATCCCTCCACTTTCTCTTTCTCAGCTTTGTCACTCCACAACCAACACATTCTTCTATCTTTGTCCCAAATTACAGAACCACTACTTATGCGCAGGCTGCACAACACTCAAGTTGGAGGGAAGCCATGGATAATGAATTAGAGGCACTGGATAGAAATAGGACATGGGACATTGTTTTATTACCCAATGGCAAAAAGGCATTGCCTTGTAAATGGGTATATAAAGTAAAACATTTGTCAGATGGAACAGTAGACAGATTAAAGGCTAGACTTGTTGTTCGAGGTGATATTCAACGAGAGGGATTGACTACACGAAACATTTTTCCCCGTAGTTAAGATGACTACGATTCGATGTCTTCTTACGGTGGCTGCTAAGAAGTCATGGCCTATTTTTCAACTCGATGTCAACAATGCTTTCTTGCATGGTGATTTACAAGAAGAGGTGTATATGAAATTTCCCGCTGGTTTGACTTCACCTAGTCCTAATCATGTTTGTAAGCTCAGAAAATCCCTTTATGGATTAAAACAAGCTTCCCGACAATGGTATGCTCGACTTGAGGGAGCTCTCAGTTTTAAGGGTTATTCATCTTCCCTAAATGACTACTCTTTGTTTTTCAAAAAGTCAAAACATTCTACCACTTTATTAGCCGTTTATGTCGATGACATAGTCATTACTGGAAACAATCCTACTGAGATTTCAAATATCAAAGTTTTTCTTCATTCAGAGTTTTGTATAAAAGACTTAGGACATCTACATTATTTTCTAGGCATCGAAGTTTTACAGGAACCTCAAGGAATAATTATGAGTCAAAGGAAATTTACCATTGATTTACTCTCTGAGTATGACTGCTCACATATTGGCAAAGTTTCATCTCCTTTGGATCCTTCGATCAAATTAGCCGCTGACTCTGGTCCTTTGCTCGAGGATCCCACTACTTATCGGCGGCTTGTAGGAAAGCTGAATTATTTGACTCATACTCGCCCGGATTTGTCCTTTGCAGTCCTCATTCTTAGTCAATATATGCAAATGCCTCGTCTTGCTCATTTTTCTGCAGCTTATCGAGTACTACGTTATCTTGCAGAGAACCCTGGCCAAGGTCTGTTACTCAACTCAGATCCCTCACTCTCATTGCTTGCCTTTTGCGACACTGACTGGGCCTCTTATCCTGATTATCGTCGTTCCGTGAGTGGATTTTTCATCAGTCTTGGTGGTTCCCCTATTTCCTGGAAATCCAAGAAATAAGTTTCTATTTCTCTCTCGTCTGCCGAAGCGGAATATCGTTCAATGCGTCGAGTCACTGCTGAAATCACCTGGTTGACTCGTCTTCTAGCAAATCTCTCTATTCCACCGCCCTTACCTGTCCCTGTTCACTCAGATAGCCAGGCAACCCTTCATATTGCTCGGAATCCAATTTTCCATGAACGGACTAAACACGTAGAATTGGATTGTCATTTTGTTCGGCAACAATTCATCTCTGGTTTGATCTCACTCAAGTTTGTCCCTCTACTGGTCAGCTTGCTGATTTTTTCACCAAACCATTATCGGGTATTTCTCATCGATCTGCACTCAACAAGTTGGGTGTTGTTACTCTCCCCTCCAACTTGAGGGGGGGTATTGGAGTTCGAGTTAATCAAGAATTCAATCAAAGAAATGAAGAAGGTAGTATAAGGAAGAAGAAAGACAACGACATCAAAAATAAGAAAGAAGCATATAAGAACTCAAAGTTGTTGTCTCAAAATGATTCAGTTCTTAATTCACATAAAGCTAAGACACGTGGAGCTTTAAGGATCGTTGATCAATTATGTGTTGGACATGATATCCACCCTTTAGATATTTCCAATTCCAGCTATAATAGAACACGTGATAGGCACAAGAAAGAATATAATTAGTTACATTTTGTCAGCCTTAGACAAATGATAAATGGACAAGTGTAAATATTATTTTTCTTTTATTATTTACTTTTGTATACATAGAGTTGTATAAAGAAGGATACTACACAGATGAATAGATAAGAAGAAAAAGTTTCTCCATAATTTTCTATCTTCAAATTCCTTTCACTGTGATACAATAATTTATTGTGTATGTTGGCTCAATTCAATTGGATAGACTATTTATTCATTCAATATGATTGTACCAACACTTGTATGCATCATTTATGCACGTTCTTGAATGCAAACATCTTTTATTTTGATTATAATTCACTAAATATTTCATTATTGATTGTCGAAATACAAATATGATTGAACTCATGATACAAATGCATCATCATAAAAAAATCAGTCTAACATAGTTGTATCAAGATATACAATTATTGTTGATTTTTGAAACAAGGGTACAATCTAACATGTTATCAAAGAGTCAAATTATTAATAATGTTATTCTAATAAAAAACTAGTATTTAATAATGTTGATGTTGTATCGAATTGGAAGTAGTAGGTGGTGTATATATTATTGTAGTTATTAGATGTAATTATTGTCGGGTTGATATTGAAGTCAAGGTTGTGGTACGGAGGAGGTACAATATTACTTGTGAGGTTGCTATGTTATGCGAACTAGCACAACCTCGCAAGTAATCAATATATTAGTATGATGAAGAAAGGCAAAGAAACAGTTGTTATTGGTAATTCAGTTGTTTGAGAAACAAAGAAACAGTATTGTAAGTGATAAATTGGAGCACTACAAGGAATTAGAGAAGGAGATGTTATTTGTCACCATTGAGGAAGCTAGAAAGGCAATGAAATACTATGTTATAGCTAGTAAACGTGGATTAAAGATGGAAAAAACTGATCCTAGCATGGCTATGTATGTTTGTCAAGTTGGATGCCCTTTTAAATGTAATATTTCACGGGATAAAAAAGGGACTTTTGAATTTAGTATCAAAAATTTGATAAGTGAACATATTTGTTTTCCATGCTACAAAAATTCGAGGGTTGATTCGAAGACATTAGCTCAATACTTCAAATGTAACTTATAGAGAGATTGTAAGTACACTGTGAATGAAATGAGAGAAGAATTATCAACTGATTTAATTTTGATCTAAATGTTACAAAATTCAAGCTAAATAGGACTAAGGTGATGATATTTGTAAAACTAGACAGGAGATTCAAGGATGACTTTAACAAACTTGAAGCATATGAGACTGAATTAAAAAAGTCTAATTCAGAAAATGATGTTGAAATAAATATCTTAAAATGACAATTACCTATTTTGTAGTAGGATGACAATTGATGCTAGATTTGTTGAAATATAAGATTATGTAGTATGTTGATATTGAAGTTTGGTGTTATAAATTTGTTGTTTTTCTGCTTAAAAATTGCTTGCATTTTTTGGTGTAAGACGTTTTGTACTCCCAACTATTGTTGAAGCTATGTCAATTTATACTAATTCATTTCTCGCATTAAGTTTCATCACCAGAATTGAGGGGGTCCGAGAAGCAGCGACTGCATCTAGGAATGCTCTCTAGTCATGATAGAGCAACTGCTCATTATGGTGTTGTCAATGAATTAAAAGTGACCAATGATGAAATGTATCTCCTTAGCGCAGGTTCTAATCCAAAGTTGAGGTTATTTGATATTGAATCTGGTTGCAATACACGTGTGAACTTTGAAAAATCACGATTTCAGGCCACAAAAGCAACACAATTAGCCATCACTACTAAGACATTTGATCTGTGGTTAGGCAAAACGATAATAAATTTACGTGGTCACTATGAAAATATGAACTGTTGTCCGTACAATTCATTGGACCAGAAACTATTCACGGATGGTAATGACCGGAAATTTTTTGTGTGGTCTCCAAGTAAAGACACTACTGAGGAATTGGAAGGGAGGGATGGACAAGCTTTTGCGATCGACCAAGACAATTGGAGCGACTGAGTAGCTCATGAAATTTCGAAGGTTCCATGTCAAGTTCAACTTTCAGTTTTCTTCACTGTACATTTGCTTGAGCAAAATATATAATAAACTGGAATTTGATATTGTACAACAATGTCTTATTTCTATTTGAAACGCTTAAATAATGCCACTGTTTGTTATTTTTAAAAAAAAATTATGGCGATTTGGTCTAAGAAATTTGGACTCGAGAAGTTAATATCATGTTTGTTTTCGCATGTTACCATGCTAGTGTGCAACTGTGTCATATGTCCCTTTTGATTGATAAGTTATTTGTGTTCTTTGCAGCTTGTCAACTATCAAAAAATTTCTTGATAAATAATTGACTTTAAAGGCACATCTGTGCTGGAAAAAAAATGGCTGACAAAGTACCAAAAGAATTACTTTCAGTGGTTGACAATGTATCGAAATAGTAAAAATTAGCAAAAAAAATTACACTGAAAATTACTTGACAAAGTACCTAACTTATAACATAAATTAGCTTTCCGTAGTTGTCAAAGTACATAAATAACATAGGCACTAAACTGTAGCCAAAATTAACATTACATGATACTAAATTCATATATATGCCAAATTAAAAGTCAAGGTTGCCTAATAACATATGTCATTAGAGCAACAAGCAAACCAAACAAACACAAGATGATCAATCTCTATCACACCGCATTTTTCCTCAACTGCTCTATTATTAGAACATTCATAGCAGTACAAACTTCAAATCAGCCACCTTCTCGATCAACATGTTCTTTTCACATTTAAGAATATTCATTTTTTCACTTAATAGTTGCACCATCATTAGCAATACTAACTTCAGAATGAGCTATCTTCTCGTTAAATAATTTCTCTCAATATCACAAACATCTAATTTTGTTTTTGATTGCTTATGATATCTATAGCTCTTCAAGGGGGGGGGGGGCAGTTTCATCATCCCATTCTAAAAAATTACATGACTGATTCTACACAAATATCACAAATTATTCAAATATCAAAATTCATTAAAATATGAGAGAAATAAAACTCAAACATGAACTTACCTTGGGCACAAAACATTTGATAAATGGTCTACCAACATTGCTCGATGTTCATGCCGTGAATCGACTGACTTCAAAATCAAAATAACACCTCCTCTTTGAACTAGAAAAGACATTCGAATCCTCAGACATTGTTAGACAATAAATCCATTGAAGGAGATGATTATGGAAGAATTAAGTTTGAGGGTTAAGGAATGTGTTACAACTCATTCAATCACCCAAGAAGTGATAGAGGGTCGAGAAGGATTTTAGGGCTTTTTGGATTGAAAAAGTGAATGAAAGAATTGGGTGGGTCTTTACTTGGGTAGGTTATTTTAATTCAATTTTATTCAGAATTTTAATTTTTTTAAAAAATAATGACGTCGTTGAATTATAATTGATCACGTGTAAAAATGGGTTTGCAAAATCACTGATAAAAAATAATGGCATGAACGAGCTTTTCTTGAACGATAATGACATAGATGAACCAAACTTTTAACGAATTGTATAAATGAGCCTTTTCTAAAAGTTTGATGGCATATTCGAGCCTTTTCCTATTATAAAATATATTTCTCTTACCATATATTTATAATTCCTTAAATATTATATATATATATATATATATATATATATATATATATATATATATATATATATATATATAAAGAGAACACTAGGCCCGCCTACGTGGTGCCACCACAAACCAGGATTTTCTTTTCATTTATTTATTTCAAAAATTAGTCATATTTTTCTTAAAAAGTTATGACTTAAATGAAGAGTTGCAACTTTATGAAAAGTTGTGACTTTAATGAAGAGTTGCGATTTTTATGAACTTTTATGAAAAATTACGACTTTTATTAAAAGTTGCGACTTTAATGAAGAGGTGCAACTTTTATAAAAAATTATGACTTTTGCGAAAGATTTTGACCTTTATGAAATGGTGTGACCTTTTCGAAGGGTTGCATCTTTTCTAAATAGTTGTAACCTTTCTGATAATGCACTGTAAATATTTGTTCACACTACCATTTGTTGTATATAAATAGATGAATTTTCTCTCATTTCAAAATAAAGAAAATTTTGAACTACTACTTCTTCTTCTGCACAATTAAATATTCATGCACTTTTCTCCTGTTGAGTTGCTCACTGACACCATTGCATATGTTACAAATTCTAATATGTACTTTTACACTCACTAATAATTTATGCTTATATTATTAAGGATAAATAATAAGATGCTATAATTTTAATTTTAATTTACATTAGTAATGTATTTTTACTATGTAGTATATGTTTTAAACACGAATATGTTTACAATTTCAGTGTTATTTTATAAATTTCATGATATTAAATGGATAATTTTACTAGTTATACAAATAATTAAATAATATATTTTAAAAAAAAAAAACTGTAAATGACAATTTTATCCAACTCTCAATCAAAGATTCCATACATAGAAGATGCAGAGAATTGAGCATTTTTAGTTTGTATATATCAAAAAAATTTCCACTTTCCTCTTCATTCATCAATCATCATCATCCCGATCCCAGATCCATTCAACTTCCAATTCAGATTCAGAAAATGGCTACAGAACCCAAGAAGATCATCATTGACACTGATCCTGGAATTGGTATCTTCTATTCACTAACATAGTAGGATGAAAGATTTCAATATACCCAATATTTTTAGTTGGTGTTGTTTGTTACTTACTTTACTATAGTGGAATATGTCAAGATTTATCTGGGTTTTCGTTTTTTCTCTGAATTCTGCATTCCATTTCCTATAGAAACTCTTTTCAGTTGAATTAAGCTTTCCAAGATTAAATTTTTGTAAATTGTATTGTTGAGTTAATTGAACTATTATCAGATGATGCAATGGCGATATTCGTGGCATTGGAATCTCCTGAAGTTGAGGTGATCGGGCTAACAACTATATATGGAAATGTCTACACAACTTTAGCTACCAGAAATGCTTTACATCTGGTAAAGTTCTCATTTTCTTGGATAATTGCTAAATGTTTATGCCTTGTTTTTTTCTGTTGCAAGTGTAAATTTTGAAAGGTAAAAGACTACTGACTTAGCTTTGCTCCTTAGTTGGGCTATCCTAGTGGTGTATCCGGTATCTGCTATGCTCATAGTGATTGATTTGAGGTCTTAATGATTCAGTTGGATATAGCTGGGAGGACAGATATTCCAGTGGCTGAAGGCTCTCATGTTACAATCACTGTATGTAATCCTTCTCTGTTGCTCATTTTAACTTGCTTAGCTGTTCCATACTCCGAGCTTTTTAGTTATTGTTGTCATTAGTTTACTTGTTAAAGGGGACTCAAGTCTTTGGCACTACTGTGGTGTTTCATTTTTTGTTTTGTTATGATGATCCACACTAGATATACTTGCCTTGGTACATACTCTGTCTCTCTATTTCTTTCCCCCCTTTCCTTTTGCTTCCCAGGTGAAACTTTCTTTGAGTTGGTGAAAATAATAAGAGAAAAGGAATAAGAGGAAAATTAATCAGTACTGTAGTACCCTTTCCCAGAAAAGAAAAAAGGTCGAAAGCAAAGACATTGAACTTTTTCTTTTTTAGTTACAAAGACATCAAGCTTGTTTATCATGGGACATGTATGTGGTTCTGAGATGAAAAGTAAAAAAAAATAGTTCTAGACTGGTCCATTCGAATGTTCAGATCTAGGACCAAAGCTAAAAGAAGGAATAAGTGAAGGCAGAGTTTGGTATTAGAAACACTTGGTAGTTAGGAATGTAACTATAGTCAAGAAAAGTAAAGCAAAGGGGGGAGACAGATGAACAATGAAAATGTGTGAAGCACTTTGGTGTCATTTGGGGCATGAAAAATTATTTTTCCATGCTGTTAGCGAAAAAGATGCAAGAAACGTTGAGGTGTCTTTCATTCCTTTTCAATGCTTTCAGTTTGCTTTAATCAAAGGATCACTACTTTTTGGACTCCTCCGCTGCAGCCATACAAAACAAATTTGGGACCTCTTGCTTAACTGTAGTGGAGTAAATTGGTGATTTCATACAGTGTGAGAGGCTTGCTGAAATGTTTGTAGAAACAAGAAAGTCATAATAAATTTGAAGAAAATCTGCATACCATCTCTCTGTTTGCATCTTTTGGACTATCTGGTTAGAAAGAAATGAGAGATGTTTTTGAAACTCAGAAAAGTCATGTCTTTTGTAAACAGTAGATGTCTTCAGAATTAATTCATTGGTGTAGGAGACATGGTATATGATATTTCTCAATATTTGGAGTTCATTGAGTCTTTGAGAATATATCAGCTTTTCTGTTTTTTTTTCTTGTAATTTTTAGTTCCTCCTTAGTGCTTTTCGGTCATACCAACTTGCAGTGCTCCCCAGCCATAATGGCCATAAATAATAATGTATTTTATCTTGTCGTGGATCTAAATTTTTGCTGAACCATCTTAGATCCTTCTGTCTCTCTTGTTCAGTAATATTTTCTGTTCATCAGTCCTTAAAACTTTGCTATTTTTTTGTCAAATATGATTAACCATGTTAGAAAATTGCTTTTGCGGCAGTCTGAGCCTAGTTGTATAACAAGTGGTATTAGAGTATGTAGTTAAGCTACAGTTGGTATTCCAGTTTGCCCAGAGAATGACTTTGATAAGTTCTATGTTGTCAAACCATTTGATTGAAATAGGCGGGACAACCAGGGAGGTGCTTTAAGGGAGGGGCAAACACAAGTTATAGAATGAAAGAGAAATAGTCATTGACATATGTATGGAAAACATGTTTTCAAATCTTTAAATTTATAGTATATGATCATTGTTTTTTGATAAAACAGCAGAAGAATGGTCACTGGTCACAGCAGAATACTTCGATGGAAAAACTAATAATCAACAAAATGAATATATGTTATGCTAAGTACTTCTATTATCATGTTTAATTTGCGGTCTTTCATTAATTTAAAACTGTAAATAGCAATTAATAGTGCATTAAATTGATTAGTACTTCTAGCAAATTTGCCATAATGATAAAGGTAGGAGAACAAAGAGGAAAAGAAGAAAAAGGCTGGGAAACCTAGCAAAATGGATGGCTGAATAAAAGAGGTAAAAGTGAAGTGAATCGAGCATATGAGCTTCTTTTAGTGATTATATGGTATTTACTTAAAAAAAGTCCGTAATTTTCTTTGGGGAGGAGCAAGGAGCACGAGGAATTGGATTATTATCGTTATTGTTTTGTACACAAAGCACATAACCTTAACTAATGTGGAGAGGTGAAGGAGGGCAATGGCCTAGCCACCCCCCTTCACTTCCACCATGTCGATGATGACTTTACTATAGCAAACTAGAGTGCAAGATATTGTGGTGCAGCAGAGTTAGGCAGAAGCTTTGGGTGGAAAGAAGCCAACAAAGATCAAATTTGGCAAAAGGGAAGATATGGTAGTGTGCTAGCACACAATTTATATCCAGTAGTGGATTTTCTATTATCAAGGTCACCTGCCACATCAACATCCACATCAACATCTGTACAGCCCTTCAAGATTGGATTTGATCCTCAAAACACAAGTATTCATCTAAACTTCCTCTCAGATACCTGAGTATCCACTTCACAACTTCCCAATGCTCATTCCCTGGATTGTCAAGAAACCTACTGACAACACCAACAACACCAATTGCGAGCAATATCAGGTCTAGTACATACCATTGCATACATTAAAATTCCGATGATGAAGGACATAATTTCTTGCTCAACTTTATATAACCAGTAAGAGGTGTCCTAACAAGCTTAACATACTTTATGTTGAAGCGCTCAAGTACATGTTCAATGTGTTTTTCTTGTGACAAATAAGGCTTCCTTCATCTCTAAGACAAGTAATTATCATGCCCAAAAATTGCTTAGCATGACCCAAGTCTTTCATAGCAAAAGACTTGCACAACTCTTTCTTCAACTCGTCAATTCTGGAAGTATTTCTGCTCATAATTAACATATCATCCACATATAGCAAGAGGATGATAAGATCATCGTTAGAAATATTTTGTACAAACACATAATGATCTCAGGAAGTCTTCTTTTAGCATTGCTCCCCCATAGAAAATTCAAACTTCTTGTACCAATGTCCAGGATTAGGCCATAGAGTCTCTTTTTAAGTTTGCTCACATAGTTTTCTTTACCTTTTACCTTGAAGCCCTCAGGATGTTCCATTTAAATCTCTTCTTCTAGGTCATTATGAAGAAAAACTATCTTCACATCCATTTGCTCACTCTCTAAATTAAGACTAGCAGCCAAACCAAGAACTCTACGAATGGATAACATTTTCACGATAAGAGAAAATATATCGTCAAAGTCAATACCCTTTCTTTGACCGAATTTCTTATCAAGGTCAGTAGTCGATTGCAACAAAGGTGTGCCCAATTTGCTGCAAATCTTGCCAAAAAGATTTTCTTCCTTTAAAGATGGGATTTGGACCCCATAACTTGAAGCCCAAAGTTAGATTGGTTGTTAAGCTATTTGGTCGAAGGAAGGGTATTGACTTTGAAGAAATATTTTCTCATGTTGAAAATGTCCTCCATCTGTACAGTTCTTGGATTAGCTGTGAAGATGACTTTTCTTCACGGTGACCTAGAAAAGAGATTTATATGGAACAACCTGAGGGCTTCAAGGTGAAAGGTAAAGAAAATTATATGTCCAAACTTAAAAAGAGTCTGTATGGACTAAAGCAAACTCTTAGACAGTTGTACAAGAAGTTAAAATCTATGATGGGGGAGCAAGGCTATAAGAAGACTTTCTCAGATCATTGTGTGTTTGTACAAACAAATTCTGATGATAAAGTTGATAATTTTATCATCCTCTTGCTATATGTGGATGATATGTTAATTATGAGCAGAAATACTTTCAAGATTGATGAGTTGAAGAAAGAGTTGTATAAGTCTTTTGTTATGAAAGACTTTGGTCCTGCTAAGCAAATTCTTGGGTATGAGAATTATTCATCTTAGAGAGACTTTATTTGTCACAATAGAAATACATTGAATGTGTACTTGAGCGCATCAACATAAAGAAGGCTAAGCTTGTTAGCACACATCTTGTTGGTCATATGAAGTTGAACAAGAAGATGTGTCCTACAACAAGAGGAAAAATGATAGAGTTGATATTCCGGGGGGGGGGGGAATTAAAAAATCACTTAGCAACTATCAGTAGTTGATAGTCGACTCACCTGCAAGTTAGTAGGAGGATAAACAATAATGGAAGGAAGCAGTAAATAATAGACTCAAAAGGTTTTATCCTGGTTCGGATGACCAATGTGGTGCCTAGTCCAGTCCCCTTGGGTTTCAAGGGTTTTCCTTAAGAGCTTTGAAGAGATCTTCGTGTTACAACAATTATGCCTTCGTGTTACAACAATTATGCAAATCAGATTTCTACCTTGACACTACCTCTACTTGTATAACTACACTCAAATTCTTTCTTTTCTCTTTTCTTTTCAATTGTATCACTCTCGTGTTTACAAAGTTTTATGAAAGACAAAAGACAATTGTTTGCTAAGCTCAAGTGAAGTTGTGTACTCCACACTATAATTCTGGGTCGGTTTATATAGATGATGAATTGTGCTCTTTGTAAGGAAAAACCCAAGGGGTTTATATCAATCAAGGATTAGTTTCGGGAGTCCTTGATTGAGGCGATTTGGTTTATCTGTATTAATGTAGTAAATCGCTTCCTCTGCTTTCCTTTGCTGGTTTGATCTTTTCCTGGGATGATCAGCAGACTTCTTTACTTATGGCTTGATTAATGGATCTTCCCTTTCTTGATGATTCTGTTTTGACCTCTGCCAAGTGTGCGAGTGTTCTGACTCTTTTAGATTTTCCTTTCTGTGCAGATTAACCATATATTCCTTTCCTTATTTTGTTCCTTAGATTGAGGCTTTCCTTTCCTATGATTCTCTGCAGCTTTAAGCAAATATTCTTTTCCTTCTTGAAATCGTTTGCGCTAGATAATTTTCTTTTTGAATTTGTGACCTACGAAAATTTAAGATCAACATGTTAATTGTCTTTTTTCAAAAACGACTAACTCTAAGGAGTTAACAATCTCCCCCTTTTTGATAATGACAAGATTGATCACAATTTAATAGTCAGCAGGTTTCTTGAAAATCCAGGGAAAGAGCATTGTGAAGTGCATACTCATGTATCTAAGAGGAAAACTCATATGAATGCTTGTGTTTTGGAGATCAAATCCAATCTTGAAGGGCCATACAAATTCTGATGTGTTAGGTGGACCTTAATAACAGAAAATTTATTCCTGGATATTTGTTTTACTTTTTCGGGGATTTATATCATGGAAGCCGAAGTTGCAGGAGTATGTTGCATGGTCTACAATTGAAGCAAAGTAAATTTCGTCTATTGAAGCTAGCAGAGAGATAATATGGTTCAAGCGAATCCTTCAAGAACTTGGATTGCAACAGATGGAGTATCTTGTCTATTGTGACAGTCAAAGTGCAATGTACTTGAGCAAGAACTCCATGTACCATGCAGTGTTATCAAAGGCAAAAAGAATCTCTAAGGTTCGTGGGGATTTAGGCGCAAATAAAGCGTGGACTTTAATGAAAAAAGGTGCTAAGGGGGAAAAAACACAAATACATATGTCAAGTCAAAGACTAATAATTATAAACATGAATAACAAATATATGACCAAAGAAATTAAAACAAAATCATGATAAATTGAAATATTCATTGTTTAGTGTCACTTCTTCATAAGAGGCTCATTGGCAAGGAAAAGTTGCCTTAGAACCTTGATGACGACACTGAAGTGCACATAAAGCGAGGCAAAACGCTAAACATGTTTTGAGGCTCGCTTCACAGCTTAAAGTGTGCCTTTAATAACATTGATAGTTTGGTACCATGCAAGAACAAAACACATAGATGTGAGATATTATTGGATTCATGAGCAAGTAGAGAGTGAATCATTTCGCGTCAAAAAGATTAGCACAAGTGAAAATCCTGCGGATATGCTAACCAAGGTGATATCAAAAGACAAGTTCGACCTGTGAAGAGAACTTGTCGGCATGAGCTCTCTTTTAAGAAGATACCTCCTTCAGGTGCAGGTGCATGGTGCATAAGATTGGAGGGGGAGATTATGGGGCCCAGATTCTATCTTTAAATAAAATCTTCTTTAGTAAGATTTGCAGCATATTGAGCACACTTTTAATACGTGGAAAAATGGGCACATCTTTGTTGAAATTGGCTATCGGCCAATTAATACAAGGTGAAAAATGGGTATAGTGCACGTCTATAAATAGGGACCTCTACATCAGCTTATGTACAACAACTGTGGAATAAGATAGTTGAATAATATTTATTCATATCTTTCTATGTCATATACAAGGCTTTATATACATGAGAGATTGTAGAACAAAATCATCTAGATCCCATGAAATCTGAGATTCTAATAAATTATATATTCTACTAAAACGAAGAAAAAGATATTTTAGATTACAACAATTATTTTTGAGATCTTAAGGGATCAAATCTTGATGTGGAGAATATCCTCTATCAGCCAACACTCCCCCTCAAGCGGGTTAATGGATATCTTCCATTCCTAGCTTGCTTATTAAATCTTGAAACACATTATTTGGCAGTCCTTTTGTTAAAACATCAGCCACCTGATCTTTTGTAGATACAAATGGCGTACAAATGAGTCCGCTATCTAATTTCTCCTTAATGAAATGTCTATCTACCTCAATATGCTTAGTGCGATCATGTTGTACAGGATTATGAGCTATACTTATTGCTGATTTATTGTCACAATATAGTCTCATAGGTCCTTTCCCATCTTATCTTCAAATCATCAAGGATTATCTTTAACCATAACAACTTACAAACTCCCATAGCCATAGATCTAAACTCGGATTCTGCACTTGATCTGGCTACTACATTTTGTTTTTTACTCCTCCAAGTCACCAGATTTCCTCCTAAAAAAGTGCAATATCCAGAACTTGACCTTCTATCTACTAATGAACCAGCATAGTCTGCATCTGTATAAGCCTCTAAAACTATGTCTCCTCCTCTTTTGAATAGTATTCCTTTTCCTGGACTTCCTTTAAGATATTGTAGAATCCTGTTGACAGCTTGAAGAGGATCATGCATAAATTGGCTAACAACACTTACAGCAAATGCAATGTCCGGCCTTGTATGAGACAAGTAAATCAATTTCCCTACAAGCCTTTGGTACAAGCCTTTATCTACCACAGAATCTTCTGGAGCATTGCACAATCTATGATTATATTCAATTGGTGTAGCCACTGGTTTCCACCCTAATTTTCATGCTTCCTTCAGCAAATCAAACACATATTTTTGTTGGGAAATAAAGATTCCTTGTTTTGAGTGTGCCACTTCAATTCCCAAAAAGTACTTCAATTTCCCAAGCTCTTTGATGTCAAATTCCTTGAGTAAACACCTCTTCAAATTCTGTAGCTCATCTGAATCATCACATGTTACTATGATGTCATCAACATAAACCAATGCTGTCACCTTTCCTGTTTCTGAGTGTCGTATGAACAAGGTATGGTCTCCTTGACTTTGTCGATACCCTAACTTGATCATAACCTTGGTAAATCTTCCAAACCATGCACGAGGTGATTGCTTTAATCCATAGAGTGCCTTCTTCAATTTGCACACTCTTCCTTTCTTGCTTTCAAAACCAGGTGGCACCTCCATATAGATCTCCTCATCTAAGTCTCCATGTAAAAAGACATTTTTTACATCAAATTGTTGTAGGTTCCAATTAAAAGCTGCAGCCAGTGATAATAAGATTCTCACTGTATTCATTTTTGCCACAGGGGCAAAAGTCTCCAAATAATCAATTCCATAGGTTTCTGTATAACCCTTTGCTACCAAACGTGCTTTAAATCTTTCTATGGACCCATCTGACTTATACTTTACAGTAAACACCCATCTGCACCCGACTAACTTCTTCCCTTCTGGTAATTCCACAATTTCCCAAGTTTTATTCTTTTCCAACGCTTTCATTTCAACCTTCATAGCTTTCTCCCACTCCTTGTTTCCTAATGCTTCAGACAAACTTTTGGGGATAGGAAAAGTGTGGAGGTTACAGAGAAAAGTTTTATGTTTTGGGGATAGATTTTGATATGTCACGAAAAGGCTCAAAGGATGTTGTGTGCAAGTTCTGGTCCCTTTTCTGAGGGAAATGGGAAGGTCAAGATCATTAGGTTGGTTAGGTTCTTCATGATCAGTTTGGTTTGGTGTTTCTGATGGTTCACCAGGTTCAGGATGGGTACTAGGAGCAGTAACCTTAGGAGATGATTGCAGCTGAGTAGTTCGATCAGTTAGCCTCTTTCTTCTAGAATAAACCAGCAATGGTAGATTATTTTCTAGAATTCCATTATCTATATCTAGATTAGGAGACTCAATGAATTCATTTGGATTTAGAGACTCAGGTGACCAAAAAAATGATGACTCAGGCAAGGATTTGGCACGACCAGAAATAGAAAAATCAGATAGTGACAAGTCTAGAGGTCCCTCTCCGTTCAATGACTCCCCCTGATGGTAAGAATGACCAACAAAGGATTCACTCTCATCAAATGTAACATCAGCTGAAACAAAGAATTTCTTCGATGATGATTGATAACACTTGTAACCTTTTTGAGTAGGAGAATATCCTATGAAAACACACTTAAGAGCACGTGGGTCTAATTTGCCTCTATTTTGAGAATGAATATGAACATAGTCAACACTCCCGAAGATTCTAGGAACCAATTTATTGGAAATTTCAAAATTCGGAAAGAAATTCCTAAGAGTATCAAGCGGACTTTTAAAGTTCAAAATTCTTGATGGCGTTATGTTACTAAGATGTGCAACAGTTAGGACAGCTTCCCCCAATACTGTTTTGGCACCCTTTTATGAAACAATAGTGATCTAGTAATGTCAAGTAACAAACCATTTCTTCTCTCTGCTATCCCATTTTGTTGAGGAGTATTGACTCATGAAGATTCATGAATAATTCCCTCTTTTTGGAAGAAAACAGAAAGAGTTTGATTGAAGTAGTCTTTGGCATTATCAGATCAAAATCTTTTAATAGGCACATCATATTGGGTTTTGATCAGATTAAAAAAAGGTGGGAAGAATTCGACTAACATCTGATTTTTGCTTTAGCAAATAGATCCACGTTACTCTTGTACAATCATCAATGAATGACACAAACCATCTAGCACCAGAAATATTAGAAATGGGAGAGGGTCCCCAAATATCACTATGAATAAGAGAAAATGGAGTTTCACTTCTTTTGTGACTAATTGGATAGGAAACCCGTTTGTGCTTTGCAATTTCACAATCATCACAATGAAAAGACTCAACAATCAAATTTTTGAACAAAAATGGAAACATCATTTTGATTGCATAAAAAGAAGGATGACCTAATCGACGATGATAAAGCCATACTTTTTCTTTATTGGACATAACAAATTCAGACAAGAATGAACTAGATAAGGAATTCTTAGTTGTATCTCCACCATTGTTGACATCCAGACAATAAAGACCACCTTTCTCACTAGCACGCCCAATCATATCTTTCGTGTTCTGTTCCTGAAATAAGCAATATGAAGGGAAGAAAGTTACTTGGCATTTGGAATCTTTGGTGAGTTTCTGGATAGAAATAAGATTTGCATATAACTTTGGGACATGAAGGACATCTTTAAGTATCAAGGATTTCCCGAGTGGTATGTCTCCTTGTCCAGCTACAGTAATAACTGAACTATCAGCTATAGTTATTTTTTTTATAGCTAGGAGAAGGAGAATATGATATAAAGAGATGAGAGGAACTGGTCATGTGATCAGTTGCCCCGGAATCAACCACCCATATTGGAGAAAGTTTGTCTGAGACATTAGTAACAAAAGAGCAAGAAATACATGTGAAGGCTAATGAACAACTACCTGCTGAAGTTGAGTGTGGACTTGTTTCATCAACCTGAGGGTTGCTTGCTAAATGTGCCTGCTTTCCATCACTATTGTTTCTGTTTGGAGGTCTACCATTGAGTTTCCAGCATCTCTCTCGGGTGTGCCGATATTTTTTGCAATAGGTGCAATAAAGATTGTCCTTATTGAATGGCGGTTTGTATGAACCCGTGGGCTTGATGGTACTCTCTGATTGTGAAACTTCATATTCTTTTGAACTTGTCACTTTTGCTACAAGAGCTGATCCTTCATTAACTTGAGTTTCAAGCATAACACTCCTCCGCCCTTCTTCCGTCCGTATTATGGCCATTGTCTCATTCAACGATGGAAGATCTTCTTTTCTTAAGATTTGAACTCTCACAGAATCAAATTCTGCATTTAGTCCTGCAAGAAAATCATAAATCCTTTCTTTTTCAACAAATCTTTTCAGAATTACAGCATCATCTTTACAACTCATTTGAATGCATTGATAATGATCCATTTCTTGCCATAACCCCTGTAAAAGGTTAGAAAATTCAGTGACAGGTCGAGCTCCCTGTTTTAATGCAGAAAGTTTTGTTTTTATTTCATAGATCCTGGTAGCATCATGTACTTTAGAGTATGTCTCCTTCACTGCATCCAAATTTCCTTAGCGGTGCTAAAAAACATAACACTATCGCTGATTTCTGGAAGCATAGAGTTCCATAACCAAGACATCACCATTGCATCATGTTCATCCCATGCATCAAACGTGGGGTCTTCTTTAGATGGTCCTGTACCAAGAAGGTGTCGTATTTTTCCTTTACCCTTTAAAAAGGTACGAATCAGTTGAGCCCATTTAAGGTAATTTTTTCCATTCAGCCGATAAGAGACTTGAATGTTTTGCAGATCACTAGATGAAACTGTAGAGTTACAGAATTGCAGAAACAGTTCCAGAGGCTGGAATAATTGCAGAAACAGTTCCAGAGGCTGGAATAGTTGTAGCAGTCACATTTTCTGGCATGGTTCTTGAATTGTTTCAAGACAAGATGAATAAAATTAGTAAGGAATAAGCCTAAGGCTCTGATACCATGTGGAATAAGATAGCTGAATAATATTTATTCATATCTTTCTATGTCATATACAAGGCTTTATATACATGAGAGATTGTAGAACAAAATCATCTAGATCCCATGAAATCTGGGATTCTAATAAATCATATATTCTACTAAAAAGAAGAAAAAGATATTTTAGATTACAACAATTATCTTTGAGATCTTAAGGGATCAAATCTTGATGTGGAGAATATCCTATATCAGCCAACAACAACTTGCCTAGTTAAATCCCACTCAGGGCCTCACCACTACCTCGTGGAGAAAAATTATTTGAGAGCAGAGTGAGGTATACTATAGACTATAAGAAAATAGTTTTTGAAGAAAAATAGAGTGTGAACTATATTTTTGTGAAGTGGAAATTCAAAGAGGGTTATGTCTTTTAAGTATGTAATGGTCGCTTTGAGTATTGTACTTGTGACTACATAGTGTAAAATTCCTTATTATAGATCATCAATTGCTCCTCTTGGCCCGTGGTTTTCCCTTTATTCAAAACGGTTTTCACGTAAAACTCTTGGCATTGTTATTTTCCCATTTTATCCCCCATTATTTTGACTGTGAATATTTTTGTGATATTCCTCATTTTCCCCAACAGTTTTGAGATCAGAAAACTCCATTTGAGACACTATTGGATCTCTTGGTTTGAGTTAGACTCATGATTGCCTGTTTTCATGAATTGGGATTTCTGAGGGTAATCTTCTTCTTGTTTTTTTATATCTTGGGTTCTATTTTTTTGTTCTTTGGAAGCGATCAAGCTTGTATATCGATTGTTGCCTGAAACGTTCATCTAGGGTTCTAGATTTCTTCTATGTTTTACTATTCCGGTTGTTCTTGATTATTTTGATTGACTTCTATCTTTACTTTTCTTTCAATTATTATTACTTGATATTCCGCTGCGGTTTGTGTCTCGGATCGTATCAAGAAATCTTGCTTAGCGAGTTTGTGAGTAATACTTTAGGATGTTTCTTCCATACTCCAAGTATATGAGGTAACTTTCAAGTGCTTTCTCCATGTATCAATAGCGATCTTGCTCCATATAACACGTGGAACTGAAGATGCTCTCTTAGGAAAACCAGAAGTTTGTTGCTCAGAGGAAACTTCTTTCTAAAATAGCATCAGAATTTATTTTCTAACTTACTGACTTAGCAGCAAAACATATCCACAGAATAAGGCATTTGGGGGGGGGGGGGGGGATATGATAAAAGAAATGGTGAAGTGTATGCTGGATCTTCTTATTTTAGTTTTTTGCATTTTCTTCCGTATGAAAAAATCAATTGCAAAATCGGTCCTGGACGTGATGATTGTTGCAGAATTCTCATAGGGTTTACCAATAACATTTCCTTTTCCTAAAATTTAATGTGCTTTTCTTCTGATTACTTGTTCATTTAGCAAATAGGCAGCAAACTTTTTTTTTTTTTGGAAAAGGTAATAGTCAGAATAGGCAGCAGACTTAGAAATGTCTTTTCCTTATGAATATGCTTCTGCTTACTTTGTTTAATTTAATGTGAAGAAAGGTACAAAACTTCGAATTGCTGATTTTGTTCATGGCACGGATGGACTTGGAAACCAAAACTTTCCTGCACCAAATGGAAAGCCTATTGAACAGAATGCTGCTGACTTTCTTGTTCAACAAGCCAGTCTATACCCTGGAAAGATTACTGTTGTAGCTTTGGGTCCCTTGACAAATATAGCACTAGTAAGTATGTAATCTTCCAGCTAAATATTACTTGATCCGTTCCAGTTTATGTGGCATCATTCCTTTTTAGTCTGTTCCGAAAATAATGACAGTTTCTAAATTCGGTAACAACTTAACCTAACCCTTTATAGTCACACAAATGTTATGGCATGTTTAAGACACCAAGTTTTAGAAGTCTTATAATAGTCACACATATGCTATGGCATGTTTAATACCAAAACTTCCTTCTTTTCTTATGCTCCGTGCTCAGTCAATATATGCCTCATAATTTGGAATGGAATGAGTTGATAATAACCTTATAGAAATCTGTTCACTGAAATGGCATATTGAAACAGGCCATTCAATCAGATCCTGATTTTGTTAAAAACATTGGACAAATTGTTGTTCTTGGTGGTGCCTTTTCTGTAAATGGAAATGTCAATCCAGCTGCTGAGGCGAATGTAAGTTGCTAAGATACATCCAAAATCATGCTTTAGGTTTTCAGGTGTATTCTCTATGTTATATTTATGCCTGTTTTGTTGCTCATCTGCACAAGATCTTTGGAGATCCAGATGCTGCTGATATTGTATTTACTAGCGGTGCTGATGTTCTAGCAGTTGGAATAAATGTTACACATCAAGTTGTCCTTACTGGTACTTTCTCGATTGATTACGTTATTACAACCAGTTCGTATGGTTCTTCAAATATTCTGTTCCTCTTACACTACCATATTCTTGTTCCTCTTACATTTCCTGCATTCATGACTTGAAATAATGGGTTATATATTCTGGACCATCCTCATGTCAGTTCTGAAAATATTCTGCAGAAGCAACTAAAAGTTTCCATTTTTCCTTGTCTGCTTAAACTATTTAAGATATTTGGTTACTTGGAGATAGTAGCACAGTTGAAGGATGGCGAATTAAGGAAGAAAAAGAAAAAATTGAGAAATAATTCTAAATAAACTACTTTTCGTGTCTCGTGTAACATCACTAAGTGTCAGCATTCAACAAAAAAAATGTTGATCCATGAGGCAAACGTGGAAATGAGGCTTGACACATAGGCTATCCCCAAGAGAGATAGTTTCAAGTATCTTGGGTCTTTAGTGCAAGGGAGTTGGGAGATCGACGATGATATCACACATCATATTGGTGCCGCGTGTATGAAGTGGAGACTTGCCTTCGGGGTGTTGTGTGATAAAAAGGTACCACCTAAACTGAAAAGTAAGTTCTATAGAGTGGTAGTTAGACCGATTTTGTCGTATGGGACAGAGTGTGGCCAGCCAAGAACTCCCAAGTTCAGACAATACAAGTTGGGGAGATGGATGTGTGGGTATATTAGGAGCGATAAGATTAGGAATGAGGATATCTAGGATAAGATTAGGAACGAGGATATCTAGGACAAGATGAGAGTGACTTCCGTGGTGGACAAGATGCGGAAAGCGGGTTGAGATGGTTTGGGGCATGTGAAGAGGAGATGCGAAAATGCCCTAGTGAGGAGGTGTGAGAGGTTGGATATAGTGGGTACAAGGAGAGATAGAGGTAGGCCAAAAATATATATGGGAGAGACAAATAGATAGGACAAGGTGCAGCTTCAACTTACCGAGGACATGATCTTAAATATGATGGTGTGGAGGTCATGGACTAGGGTAGAAGGCTAATGGATAGTGGAGTGTTGTCTTGCTTTTCGACGGATTTAGGCTTGGTGGTGTTTGTCGTAGTATTACCCTTATTCTTGTAATTTCTTGCTTTTGATATCTATCATCATTTGTTGTTTATTGTCTTTTGATTATCATAATTATTCTGTTGTTACTGTTTCCTTATTAGTTGCTATATTTTCTTCATTGTCATTTTTCCTTTTCATACCTACTTTGATTTGTTGTACTTGAGCCAAGAGTCCTTCAGAAACAGCCTCTCTATCTCCCTGAGGTAGGAATAACGTCTGCGTACACTCTACCCTCCCCACGTTCCATTTGAAGGATTTCTGTGGGTATGTTGTTGTTGTTGGAAATAGAGATAGTAACATAGGAGCATTATGAATTAAAGAGTAGAGAGAAATTTTCAGAAGAATTTACCTGATCCCTCTGCCTGTGTCTTGACAAATTCTTGAGCATTAGATAAATAATAAGCAAATACATATGCGTGGATCTTTAATTAAGTAAAGCTGCATGTGCTTTATAACAAATATAGAGGAAAGTTTTATAACATATACATTAAGATGTGCTTTGTACTTTCTTCTTTTTTCCTCTCTTCTGAACAAAGATGCTATAATTTGAGCTCCTCCGGACCATTTTATTTCACTTCCCACAAAATTATCTTTCTTATTTATACTTATTTAACCTTGTCAGATTTTGATCGAGACGAGTTGGCAAAGTCTAACGGAAAGTATGCCAAGTACCTTGACAAGATCTTGGGTGTCTATTTTGGCTATCACCATGATGCATACAGCACAAAAGGTCTGTCTCTTTCCAAACTGGCTTTCTTAGTATATTATTTGGTGCGTGCTAATTGTTCTGATTTTACGGGAACTGGGACTCCACATAGGTGTTTACCTTCATGATCCAACTGCTCTGCTTGCTGCTGTTGATCCCTCACTAATCACCTATACAGAAGGTGTGGTTCGTGTCCAAACAAATGGCATCACAAGGGGTCTGACTCTATTTTATAACAAACAAAAGAGGTAAACTATTGCATTTTTTTAAAAAGAACAAGTGTATCCTCCCTTCTTTTTTTTGTGTGTTTCCAGAGCAACAAAGCTTCTCTTCCCAGCCCTACAAAAGTATGGTTGGGCACATCTACTATCCTCCCTATTGCTAGCACCATCAGTATCATATGGTTATGTCATTGGCTGACAATTCCAGCTGGACCTAGACACTTGCCATCTTTGAATAGCACTACAGGATAGTACTTTGAGGATCCAACTTCCTTCAGTAAAGGGATATCAGGAAAGGAAAACTTCCTCAACACTTCTCATTTTTGGTCCTCCAAGGATCTTCTCCTCAAGCCCGCTCTAGTTCCATGAACCCAAAAGGAGATTCTCATAGGGAGGTTTGTTGTGATGTACCCAAGGTTGAATGTCATTTATATCTGTGTGCCTGTCTAATGCTCATGTTCTTCTATATGATCAGAAGTGGAATAATTATGTTATGGTCAAGAGAGGAAACCAACTTTTGTGTTCACCTAAATCTTCTTTCTCATATGATCATTATTCTGAAGGAAGGTCAAGTGAAATCATCCTTGAGGATCAAAGTGAAAAGGAAAGTGAGGATGAGAGACAAAAGAAAGAGAACAGTGAAGAGAAAAGTGACAATCCTAGAGTGGAGAAAGGAGAGGATGAGTTGAGTGAGGAGAATATTCAGGGGAAGATCTAAGATCTAAGAGTTGGAAATTTAAAGTTCTAATGCGCTTGAGGAGTAAATGCCACTACATCCACTTCTCTCTTGAAGCGGTGCATTTGGTTCGCTTTGTATATACCAACTCTATTAGATTTCACAAATATATACAAGGTCGGAGCCCAAAGCATTGGGTTCAGATGAATCCGGTTAGTTCAACACTAGGTCTGCCTCTAAAAATATCGACTCAATGTCTGTATGACCATTCCTCTCAAGAAAGCAACATGAGTATCTTCTGACTACCTTCGAATTCTTTATAAAGCAGCAGACCATCCTCTGAAATATCAATCAGGCTGGAGCAGCAAAACTAAAAAGAGAAGACAGTGAGAGAAGTAAAATCTAAGTCGCACAATGCACTCAGCTAAAAGGAAAGGAGTGTTATATCACTATGCCAACGTCTTGCGCACAAGTAATACAGTTCAAATAGTAGACAAGTATTACAACTGTTAAATCAGATATTTCAGATATCAAGTACATAGGCATGATGAAAATGACAATGGATAATAGACGTGCTCAAATATCATCAACTGTTCAGAACAACCAAATAAACGTGATGGATATCATATACATAGCTAAGCCCTCGTGGCCGATACTGGATATTGAGAAATAGCTATCTTGCTCATACTTGCCTCACACATGAACTAGATAATTAATAATTTTAAATGCATCAAAGCAACTAAAATAGCATGCTTTATTAAAAAGTAAGCAAAACAAAAAAAAACTAAACTTTTACTTACATCATGAGCAACTTAGCCCATTCCTTGACTTCCCTTGCTCCACGACTCCAATCTATGCAAGACTAGTGTAGGAAATTGTTATTTATGGATGGTATAGTTCTTATTGACGAGACTCTCAGTGAAGTTAATGTTAAGCAGGAGATTTGGAGACAGATCTTGGATTCAGGTTGATTAGGATCAAGACAAGATACTTGGAGTGCAAGTTCACTGATGTAACACATGAGGATGGCATGGAAGTGAGGCTTGATACTCAGAACATCCAAAAGAGAGGAAGTTTCAAGTATCTTCGGTCTATTATCCAAGGAAATGGCGAGATGACGAGGATGTAACTCACCGTACTGATGCAGGATGGATGAAGTGGAGGCTCACATCCGGAGTCCAGTGTGATAAGAAGGTGCCACCAAAACTCAAAGGAAAGTTCTAGAGATGGGTAGTTAGACCAACTATGGTGTATGTGGGAGAGAGTTGGCTAGTCAAGACTTCTCACATTTAGAAGATGAAAGTTGTGGAAAATTAGCATGTTGCGATGGATGTGTGTGCATACTAGGATATCGAGGACAAGGTGGGAGTGGCTTCGGTGGAGGACAAGATGGGGAAGCAAGTTTGAAATGGTTCGGACATGTGAAAATGAGATGGGCAAGTCTTCATATTCGCAGCTCACGACAGTCTTGGTCGCATTCGCGTTGAAGGGAAACTAGGCTATCTGGAAGGTGTCCCCTTCTTTGTGATTGCCGAGCCCAGGCCAAGTTAGTGGCGACTAGCTTTACTCCTCTTCGTGATAGGGGCTGACCCAAAATCTGCAATTGTGAATGTGGTGTAATAGTGCCGAAACTCACCCGAGTCCCTCGGGTCCTAATCCAAACCATGCCGACAAGTCCAACATGATATTACTGACTTATACAAGGGGTCTCAAATCATGATTTGGCACACAAATGCCCAAAAAGAGGAGTTGGGTTACAATATTGTTTGATAGGAATACAAGGCCTTGCGGAAAAGACAAAAAATTGTCAAACCCAAAGATCTCTTCTGCAACTATCTTTTCCATTCTTACTACAACTAGACCTTTTTGCTGTCCTTTTCAGTTAGGCCTCTGGGTTAAAGAACTTAGATATGTTGTTTTGATGTGTTGGATTAGACAAGTGTGTATCAAATGACTAAAATACTCTATACACGCGTGTTTTGCTCTCTGTTTGATGCTTTAGGAAATTTATCAATCTTTGTACATGTAATGTTTGGAATTGAGGGATATTTGATTGATAAGCGGTACTTATTATATTTACTGTTGAACAAACTAGGTTTGCTGAAGTCACTGAATGGTCTGATAAACCCTCAGTAAAAGTGGCAGTAACTGTTGATGCTCCTAGAGTTCTCAAATTGGTTATGGAACGGCTCATCAATTCTTAGGAGAATCTAGTAGCTGAAAGAGAAGCTATTTGACATACTCCAGCTGCAGATTTGCAACTCGATGCTTGAAACGTTGACATTTTCAGAATTCTGTTCTGATGTGAAGAGGGAGATGATAACAAGATTGCCTTCCATTCTATGATTATGGGATATACATCGATCACCAAGAAGAATTTCATTTTGTTTTAAGCTTCTATGCCATCTCCACAGATGTTGTAATAAACTCTCCAGTTTTCGAGCTCCCTTTGAATAAAGTGATCTGTAGAACCCAACATTGTCACCATTTTAGTTTCTCTTTTAAACTGAATAAGGTCTTGTATAGTGTTCTTCAGTTTTAAACAAATGAAATTGACAGAGATTTGTCCAAACATGAACAAGTTCATGATTTAAACAGCCTGGTTGCTCAGAAAATTACAATAAAATGGGACAACTTTTTCAAGAGTAATTCAGGAGGGATTTTTAGTAGAAGATCCTAATTTATGTCAACCTGTAATTTAGAAAACAATGTCTGTTAGCTCTCCAAAACTTCTACTCCTGTTTCAACCCATGTGACTGTTTTTCCCGTCTTTAAAAAGAAGATATATTTTTCTATATTAATTAATAACTTAACATTTTGTTCTTAATGAGGTGATTGTTTATGACAAAATACTTGTGCCTTATTTTAGATCACATGTTTTAAAAGTTTTTCTTTCGTTCTCGGCTCCAAATCCAATCAAACACCTTCACAAATTTTAGAATTGAATTAGTATTTCTGTGATGGAAGAAAGACATGCAAATGGCAATTCACGACTCCGCTTCATGATGTTACACCCTCAAATGGATTTTGCAATACGCGATCTAAATTTAGTTGGAGCTCAATGAGCCCAAACACCGGGTGAAACAAAAAAAAAATGTTCTAAGAATATTAAGGGAAGATTTTATTTTTTTCACGGATGAATGGAGGAATAAAAGCTTCATTTCCCCTTGTGTGTACTATGCTGAGGGCATCCTAAAAGAGGCATACATCCGTTATCTATTTTATAATATATATCTTCTAACTTCGAGTGTGCACAAGTAAATACTTCAATCTATTTAAAATTAAACAAATAAAGATACTTGTCCTATGTATTATTATGCCTTTGTTTATCCACATCATATAATCCCCAAACACTCAAGACTGAAATAACCTTTTACCAATTTTGTATTGCTTTATGTTAATTTTAAGTTCAGTTTTCCAAAACTAAATCACAGCACAGTGTCACGGACTTAGAGTGGCTCTTTTGGTTTAACAACAAACAACAGATAACTTGTTGAGTCTTGACTCTTGCTGCTAAATCGATCGATGTATCATCTTCACTGATTTGACGGCAGTCTTCAAAACTCTGCCATCAATACCGCAAAGAAAGAAGAAACATTGCCCTCTCTATACGTGGGAAATGTTTGCATGAACAGAGACCAGTTTAACGAAACTAGAACATCATCACTCAGTTCTAACAGCTATTGGTTTCCCTCGACCCATGGAGAATCCCTTCGTGCCATCTGGCATGCGAGGCACAGAAGATTGCTTGTCAGTAACTACTGCAGGCTGGCCTGTTACATTAACACCACCAGTACCCGAGGGGGCACTAGCCACACTACTTCCAGTATACACTTTTGTTACAGAACCCCCTGTACGCCCTCCACGATTGGTTTGTCGAAACTGGGGAGTTTCACGTCCCCGACCCCTCGTCTGTCCTTGTCCTTGTCCCTGTACCTTACCCCGACCACGATTGTTCCCTTTCTTCTTCCCAACGCGGCCATGCTCCTCCTGTTCAAGTGGACATTTAAATGAAGCCATAATAAATTAAACTGAAACATCATTCACTACATACCGAAAGAAGTGTGGTATCAAAACAGTGTGGTATCTTTTAGAAGACCAGTCTCGGTAGAATTTATTTGGTGCAGAAAAGGAAACAAAAATATCTCCTGGTTAATTAAAAGCATGGCAACATCACTTACTGCAACGTCATTGGACTGCACGTCAACATGGTGGGAGGAATCTCCATCATGTTTCTCATTGAGTTCCAATGCAACATCATCATCTTCTTTGGAGCTCGGATCACTTTCATGACCAACCTTCTTCACTCGGGCTTGACCAGATTTGGCCTGTACAATTCAATCAAAATGCGTAAGTACCTAGTAGATCAAAATGCACAAGTACCTTACAGATCAAAATTGCAGAATACAAGTATGGAACTCTTCAGTTATCCTAAATGCATCTATTCAGAAACTAAATCTTGTACCCTCGTGAAAAGTGAGGAGTCTAGCCCTGTAACCTAATCAGAATGGAGGAGTCAAACCCTATAACCTCAAAAGTATGGACAGCTGAATCTTACTTGGAATTCAAATATGGACCAGCACAACCTGAATGCTCAAGAATATCGAAAGAATGATCTATCATATATCAGTAATTTTGATATAAAAGTTAAAACTAGTCTGCTCATTCATAACTTTCGTTCTTATTTTCGCTAAATGATTAGAGCCCGTTTGGATGGGCTTAAAAAAAGTAGCTTTTAAAAAGTACTTTTGAAAGTGCTCGAACTTATTTTTAAAATAAGTAGTTATATGTTTGGATAAAAGTGCTGAAGTTAAAAGAAAAAGTTGTTGATGTGTTTGGCAAATAAGTGCTGGTAAACACTTTTTTTAATCAAAATTTCTGAAATACCCTTAAAAGCTGTTAACATGATAAAAGTTGATTAATTTAATAATAATAATAATATATAATAATAATAATAATAATTAAATAATAATAATAATAATAATATGAAAAGAATAATAATAATAATATATAATTTATAATATACAATAATAATAATAAAGAATAATAAAATAAATAATAATAATAATAAAAAATAATAAAATATTAATAATAATATATAATAATAATAATATATAATAATGATAATAAAAAATAGTAATAAAAAATAACAATAATACTTACAAATAATAATAAAATAATAATAATAATAATAAAAATAATAAAAAATATAAATAATAATAATAAATAATAATAATAATAATATAACAATATGAAAATAATAATAATAATAATAATAATAATATAACAATATGAAAATAATAATAATAATAATAATAATAAATAATAAAATAAATAATAATAATAATAATAATATATAATAATAATAATAATAATAATATATAATAGTAATAATAAATAGTAATAATAATAATAGTAAAATAATATGAAAATAATAATAATAATAATATAATAATAATAATATATAATATATAATAATAATAATAATAAAAAAGAATAATAAAATAAATAATAATAATAATAATAATAATAAAATATTAATAATAATAATAATAATATATAATATAATAATAATATATAATAATAATAATAAAGAGTAATAAAATAAATAATAATAATAATAATAATAATAATAATAATAATAATAAAATAATAAAATGTTAATAATACTAATAATTATAATAATAATAATAATAATAATAATAATAAAAGTAAAAATAAAATAATTAAGGGCAAAAAGGTAAAATATTTGGTCAACTTAAAAGAGCTTTTAAGCTTTAAAAAAAAAAACACCCCTTCTCCAGCTTTTAACTTTTGGCTTAAAATAAGTTTTTTTTAAACATAAAATAAGTCACTTTGAGAATTGTCAAACACTTAAATAAGTCAAAAACCAACTTTTAAGTCAGTTTGACCAGCTTTTAAGCTAATCCAAACAGGCTCTAAGCCACTTTTAGGACATGGTTTCAAATTTAATCAACAGGGAACAGAATAATCAGGACTTACTGCACGTCTGAGCAGCAGATGGACTTTTAGACCATTTCGCCAGTTATCCACGTCATTTAGCTCAAGAACCTGTAAAATCAGGTTGCACAGTGAAAACGATGTCAGAGGTAAGATAACCAAGGCGTAACTAAGAAAAAACAGTAGAAATCACTCACCGCCTTCTCAGCCAATTCTACAGCGTCATACTCCACAAATGCGTGCAACTGCATTGAGCTATTTAATTTAGATCTAGTAACGAGCAATTGCATTACAAAGTACCAATATAGACAGTAAATGGTGTTTCTTCTGAAGATATCTGTGTTTTTTGGGTAACAATAGGAAATTTTCCACTTTCCACTCAAGTTACTTCACATTTCTTTTTGTGGATATAGTAAGTTACTTTGCATTAGCACATTATCCAAATTTAGTTCCCAAGTAAGAACTTCAACAACTCAAGACCATCGTTTCTTACTCTAAATCCAACAGCAATTTCAAAATGTCCTACTTGTGCATAATTTAGTTAGACATATCAAATTATCTGACGTTTACCTTGTTACTGTACATCGTGCTGTCTGATTTTGCTGATCTAGATGCTGAAGAAGCCCCACCATTTGAAGGCTGGGGGTGGCAGGTCCGTATCATTTTTACCCTGGCACAATTCATTATGCAGTCTTAAAAAGGCTGGATATTTTTTCTAAGCAGATTTCTCAGACTATTCTGTATCCAACTACAGCAAACCAATGTACCTTCCAACTGCTGAAAAAATCTTCATGAGGTTCTGGTGGCAGTGGTCCTCAGGCAAATTCTCAGCAACCACTATGCGAGACTAAAAATGAAAATACATGATCAGTCAAATGATAACCAGACACTAAAAGAACAAAACCTACAAACTGAAAAGATGAACCAGTGAATGGAAAAATGAAATGCTTCACGCACTCATAAATTATTCTTGTTGTAAACCACTATTACTATCGGAATGAAACATACCTGCAACTCCTCTAGGGCAGCTTCAGTAAGAGGATTTTGTCGTTTAACTTTCTTTCCATCTTCACTAACTACCTAAAAACAGAAAAGTCAAACAGCAAATATCAGAAAGAAAACATTTGCAAGACAGAAATTGTTGAAAGATTTTGCACAGGGGAAGCACAAGGAGAGATTTCTTTCAAGGTTGGAGAGAGGGATCTGAAGACAGCGAGGAGATGAAGAAAACTCACAAGATTTATTGAGCTGCGCAGAACTTCGGCAAGCTGAGCGTGACTACCTATTAGAGCTTTAATCTTCTTGAATGACGCAACCACTGATATTGGTACTATAGCAAAAGAATAAAGTATAATCAAGTAAGACCATGAAAAAATAAAAACTTCAAATTACCAATTAAAACACGATTAGTCAAGCAGGGAACAAGAACACTCACCATACCCCTCAGGATCCTTGATCATATGCCTTATCAAATTTTCAGTCGTTGCCAAATTTAGATCGCTGAAATAGAACTCCACCTGTAGAGAACGAGAATGCACCTGAATTAGCTGAGTTAACAAAGAAAAGGGAACTTCATAGCTTATAGAATTTTACAAGTACTTGGAAAATTTGAAATTTTCATGGCATTATTTCAAGCTTTCAGCAACTTATCCCAAACAAATTTGAAAAAGTGCAAGTATACACTCCAATATATCATGAGTTCCTTCCTTCCTCACACATCTTATCAAGCTTTTCACAAATACTTGAAATAAAATTAAAATTTCACGGCATTTATTTTGAAGTTTCGAGTAGAACTTCTAGAAGAAACACACCAAGACATATTTTTGTTCTTTCCAGTGAACACTTCTTGTCAGACATCACAACTTCCTCTTATATCAACAGATATGACAGAAGTATAGTATGTGATGAAGTAAATTAGAGGCACAGTATTTAGTTTCATTACATAGCTCCGACTTCAATGCATAATTAGCGTTAGATAGGTCACAATAGATAACCGATACCAATTAGTTGGGAATATATTTTAGTCATGCTAATATGCTTATTAGGTCTATGCTTTCTAGGAGTCTTTTAACCCTATTAGAGATTCTTTGCCATTAGAAAAAATAGGGAAATCTTTTTTATGACTGAGAAATCTGTCTGGGGAAACCCTTAGGACCAACAAAAGACTTCAAAAATTTTGGGATAATGGGCCCACCCTTTATATTTTTATTTTGCATAATGCTGGCCTTAGATGAATTTGTATTAGAAATATGGTCAGTTAGTATTTTTATATATATAGCTGACCCAACTTGTTTGGAATTGAAGGGTATATTAGTTTTGTACTTAGTTCTGGCCTATGTTGCTTTGACTCTTCATAAATGTCAACGACTGTGTGTTGGATTCTCCAAAGTAGAGTATTTTTGGAGAATCCGACACGGGTACAGCATTGAAAGTGAAGAGTCCTGCAACTTAGGTTCTGGTTTCACTAAGTTGACTTATATTCATTGGTGAAACATTTAAATTAGCTAGTTGAAATGCCACAATCCATTTCCCACACATTATATGATGAATTTCCCGTGTTCATTATCACGACAAACATCAACCAACCAAGACAAAAATCCACAGGTCCCTGAAAATATTTTTTTTGACACTGGTAACATACAGGTCCGTGAAAATATAAAATACTATTATTGACCTCTTTAAGGGTGGGGAAATTTTTTTTGATAAGGGTAATCGTTTTTTTGATTGAGAAACATCACTAAGAAAGTGTCAATCGAGCATTACATATGTGCAAGGCACTGAGCAGATCTATAATTAGGTTTGCATCATATACAAAAGTAAGTCAGCACCAAAAAGCTAACAAAAGATGGTTCCATTCTAAAGGCTAGTTGCATGTCCCATTCTCAAAGGCAAGGTGATGAGAAGGAAAATAATTAACAGAAGTGGCTGGTAAGAAAAATATGTTCAGTACTTGCTAGGATATGAGAGGGAATAACTAAAGTCATCCTTTAAACAAACAGCAACAGTTAAAGAGAATTCCGGCCAACCCATCCTAGAATAACTTGAAACATATCTCTCCACTTCTTTTCGTTACCAAAAAAGTGAGAAAAACATAAATCATTATGGATGTAATATTACAAGTGAAAAGCGAATCAAGTAGGGTGATTCCGCAAAATATTCAAAGCCTTATGCATACCTTCTTCTGCAGGCAATTCCCATTCAAGTTCTATTACATAAATAAGATAAAAAGGGCACTCATGAAAGAACAGATCATGTATTGATGGCGGCATGTCAGCTCAAACAGATGAATGTAAAGACTTTTCTCGCCTCCAACTTGTATAGTTGTCTTCGAATTAAGGAACTAACTAAACTAAAAACTCAACTGGAATAAATCATACTAAAAGTGGGGACCAAAAGTTAATTTACCGAAATATCCTTATAATGTTGACGCACATTTATACCCTTTAAAATGTATTATCCTTTTATACAACACTGCATTGATTAACCAATAATTCACTATGTTCAGAATACGGAGAATCTAAGGAATTGGAAAAAGTAGTTCAATAAGAACCAACTGATTTAATATGAATGGTCATTCTTCATTCAATATTTAATGATGCATTAAAAGAAATCTGACAACCGTAAGGATTGCAACTAGACAAATAGGGTGTGAAGATGAGGCATCTTTTCAAGGTCTCCTTATCTTAATACGTAGTTCTACCAAAAAAATAGCTTCTAGCATTTTTCTAAAGCTAAGACAAGTAGGCAGGAAAGGAAGAATCAAGCGTATTAGAAGCGCCTGACTCCCACTGAAACCGAAAAGAATCATGATGTCTTAGTTATGCCTATTCCACTCTTCTAGGCTTTGATAAAGGCTTTTGATTATTGTCTCTCTTTAATTTGGGTTTGTTATATAGATGGTGAGGTGGAGATAGTTCGATGTCGACGTTATCCAATTGAAGAAATGGATGAGTGATGTTATTTCTCGGAAGTGATTGATTAAGAGCGCATTTGGATTGGCTTAAAAAAATAGCTTTTAAACATAAATGACTTTCAAACTTTCAAGTCAAAATATAAAAAACGGGGGAGACCTACTTTTGGTTTTTAACTTTTTTAAAGTCATTTTTAACTTTGTCAAACACTTCCAAAAGCTAAAAAATGACTTGAAAGAAGGTTTGACCAACTTTTAAGCCAATTCAAACAGGCTCTAAGTTGAGCAAGTGTTTCTCCTGTAATTAAATTGCATCAGTATTATCAAAAACTCTCTTAAGCCCAGAAGTGAGGTGCAAAACATATTGAGAGCTTTGTTTCACTTTATGGGCGTTTACATGTCTTAATCAAGGCTTTAAGGCATATTTTTCCTTGCCAATGACTAATGAGCGTAATCCTGAAGATGTGTCACTAAACAATTGATATTTGATATTTCACTTTATCGTTAAAAAAATCAGTTTCTTTATCCATAAATCTATTATTCATGCTTGTGATTATTAAACTTGAACTATACATATTCAGAATTTTTCTCTATTTGTGCCTTTTTTTCAATAAAGTCCACTCTTTATTTGCTTTTTGTGCTTAAAGTGCGCTTTTCACTTTTGATAGCACTGAATAACATGCATTTCTTAACTGACATATGATTAAACAAAATGTAAAAAGTTGCAAACGGGGTAAGATGCCTTTAGAAATCTAAGCCAAATAAGGCGATAAGGAAATGAGTTTTCTTCCCCCAAGACTAATATATGAGTAGAATCTGATTCACATGCTATGGAAGATCTTCATTAGCCTCAGAGGTACTGTTTGGGCAATGCCAAGAAAGATTATTGACGTCTTGCTCAGCTGGGAAGAAGCATGTACAGGATTGACACACAGTGATAGATGGAGGATTGTCCCAACTTGCATTTGGTGGACAATCTGGAAAGAGAGAAATTCCAGAAGTTTTGAAGATTTTAGCAGTTCAGTTCAGAGGATTAAGTATGAACTGCTTTAGACTTTTCTGTTTTGGGCTAACCAGAGATACATAGCACATACTGCTTCAATGATAGACACCCTTGTTTTTTGTTAGGCTGATGAAGCAGCTTGTTCTTCTTTTTCACTTGTAAACATGGTTTCAGCACAACCTAGATTTTGTATTGATAAATATATACAATAGTTACCTTTTCAAAAAATAAATAAATCTGATTCACACATAATGGATCTAAAAAGGAATAGAATTAAAAATCAGCATGAAAAACATGGATAATTCAGACCTTCTTGGACCTTGTTGCTGGCACCAAAAAAGAGTCGGAAATATAGGGAATATATATATATATATATATATATATATATATGAAATTACATATAATGTTTGTGGCGTTATTTGAGAACTTGTGGTATTTCTATATTCAACAAATTAAACGTTTGACCTAGTGCATAAAGAAAGTTCATAATTACCAAGAACATTCTGTAACAACAACCAATTAGCTCAGAAAAATTTGTTGGTAATTTATAGTGTGTTTTAACTCTTTATAACAAATGAAACAAAAATCCATAGAAGAATGGGCAGCCGTTCGATCAATGACTAATTAAGTATTCCATTCAAATTTTAAGTTTGATTGAGACTTCTCCTTATATATGGAAAGTATATAAACCCTTTATGATTTATTTAAGCCAAAACTGTGCGTGTTCATTGAAATAAGATTATTTCAATGAGGTAATATTCTTCATTAGTAATGTACAATCACAAATAAAATGACTTAGCAGTTTCATTTTTTTAAAATACCCTGAATACACATGAATGCTTTCAACTGTTCCACAGATAAGTTATGTATTTTACGGAGATAAAGATTCTCAGGTAGAATAAACCTATCAACAAGTAATTTTTCAAAATGTGAAAATAAATTTACAGTGACTTATCATCAAACAATTACTGTGTCTAGTTCTTAAGTGAGAATTTGATTATTAAAATCAATTCAAAGATAGAAATTAGTTGTCTGTGTCATTTTAAATTTTAGATAAATGATCAGGAGAAAGTCTCTCTTTTAGTTGCACGCCATGTCACTAACTATATAGCAAAAATAAATGTATCAGATTCTTATCTATCGGTACTGAATATCCAGCAGCTCTAACTACTTTTACCGCGTCACTTTATTCACTTCTTTTCTCCTTCAACCTCGTATACAATTAAGTTCTGGTATGGATTATTGATGGATAGTACCATTAACTCCTATTCCTACTTCTTGGGAGAGAAAGCCACTTGATTGTAAGGAGAGAAGCGGCTACTTGTCTATGTATAGAGCAAAGTGTTCAATCTTTGATATTTGAAAATGTGAAGTTTGCAACATTCAAACTGATCTTTCCACGTGATTCCTTCAATAACTCCAAAGGTGACAGACGGATAAAACTGTTATTGCAAATATACAAGTCAACAGATTGTGCCACTATGTCAGAGTTCCTAAAACAAATACATAACCCATATATACATGAAACTGTGAAATTAGGTCTTAGGCCTAACTCACACCCCAAAAGCTATAGATCAAAGGGAGGAGAATTGCCCAAGCCTTATAAGGAGTTCACCCATCTCATTAACCACCGATGTGGGACTTTTGTCATTCTTTAACACCCCACCTCACGCCCAGTGCTTAGCATCTGGTGTGTGGGCAATTTTGATTTTGCGGGCCCCAACATCGGGTAAGACGGGCCCTGCTCTGATACCATATGAAATTAGGTCTTAGGCCTAACTCACACCCCAAAAGCTAGCTCAAAGGGAGGAGGATTGCCCAAGCCTTATAAGGAGTCCACCCATCTCATTAACCACCAATGTGGGACTTTTGTCATTCTTTAACAGAAACTACTAGTACTATAGGCATCAAATGACTTTTTGGGGGTATGGTTTCTTCCTTTATTGACTTAAGTAAATAGGATAAACATTCATCACTTATTTTATCCCCTTTTTTGCTTTCTTATCTTCATTTTTCCAACTTGGGGCTCTTTTATGGTTAGATATTGCAATTTGAGAAGTTTTGGTTGAGAAGTCCAAAAGTTGCCTCATCAAATCATAAACAATTACACATTCAATGGATTTTGTAACTTCTCAACAGTTAAGGTATTCATCATTTACTATTTAGATGTTGCTTCTTGTGAGAATGAAGAAAACCAACGAAACAAATGAAGAAAATAAGAAAGAACATGGCTTAGAAAAATTCATGTTGTAAAGAAAATTAGTTGATTTGGAGATGCTGCTAAGGCCGAACACAAGAAATTATCTGTGACCAATATTTATCAATGATACAAGATGGTCAGCAAATTTTTTGTTTTTTTTCAAAAAAGAGTGTAAGTGTCTCCCAACGTTCTTTTTTTTTGGTTGCTAAATCTCTTAAAAGCAATACTAATGGAAATACTCAACTGTACCCTATTCTATGGACGATTGCTTATCCTGGCATCTATCTATCTATTGATTGCATCTGGTGAGGATAAATTTTCAAGCAGCGGAAGTGGTAGTATTTCACTGTCTTATGTTGTTGAGTTTTTTGTTTTTTTTTTGAGAAAGTTGACATTTTATAGACAAAATACACCAATAGTGTATTTCAGTAGTAAGTCATCAGGAGCTTAAAGTTAGCAAAATCAAATATATCTACCACCTATACTCCTCCTAAACTATCTAAAAAGTGAGTAATATCCTCCACCTTTCTGGGGAGTACATAGTTACACCAAAAATAAAAGGTTATAAGGCAATTCCGTTTCGAGCTCCGGAAAGGGATGCTCTTGTTTTCAAAACATCTTTGGTTGCTTTCCTTCCATATTGTCCACCAGATGCAAGCAGGGACAATCTTCCATCTCTCCTTATGGCCTCATGTTTCCTTTTAATTTTAACTGATCTTTGTTATTTTGCCAAAAATTAGGTATTAAAACTAATTTTAATAACATATTAATGATAGCTACAAAATGTTTGTACTAATATATTTTGCAGGTTGTCCTAACAACTTCCATATTTCTAAAAATGGTAAAGGTATGCATCATTCTATATATGTTTTCTAGAATCTTCTATCTCCTGGTTTGTGAAAAGTGATGGTTATGTGGATGATTTTTCTGGTGGATTTCTATCCAAGCAATGGCATAGATCCGAAACTTTTTCTTGGTAAACAGTGAGAATAGATTGAAGTAGGAACATATTCATTTTGCTTTTATGAGATGGCATTGTAAGCTCTAGGTAGCTTGTGTACCTCTTTGTGAAGTACGAAGTTCGAAGCAAACGAATTGACTTAGGAAAATAAAGGTGCTTGAGTAAATTTCCATAGCATGATCACGTGTAAATTTATTGAGAAACATGTGAAAATTGTTCTCAATGTGGAGTAATTAATTAAGACATAGAAGAGTAACTAATTGTTAAGAGTTATATAAGATGAACATAAAAAAGGAAACATGTGCACCATGTAAATACCGAGTTCATCAAAATTTCCTTCATTCTTTATATTTTCTCCTTTTGTTGTATTTTAATATCTATAGATCAAAAGCTGAATTTGTAAAAAAAAATGAATACAATTGTTTGTTTGAAACTTCTTTAAATTTATCTGCCAATGCCATCTCCAACTTTCCAACACTGAAAAACAAAGCTATTAGTCTAAGATATGATGGAATGTCAGCTCCGATTTAATTAATTATTTTTATTTTCTCATTATGGTAAGTTTTTAACTCTCCATTCTTAGTGATATTTGATGTGCAGATTAATTTAGGATTTGGTATCTTATTGAAACTGATCTCGGAGTAAAGGTTTTAATTAAAGGAAAAAAATGAAAGTCTAACATTTAACCCTAATATCAATAATGTGTAAATAATCAAAATTGAATACATTATGAGTGTTTTCTCCTCTTAATTTATAGCATCTAGATTCATTATTAACCTGCTAATATATTAGCAAATTCAACTACAAAATAAATACCTGATTAACGATTTTCTGAGCAGCTTCTTCAGTTAACCCACCATTCTTAGCTGAACTATCGGCATCAGCAGTAGTAGTAGCAGCAGCAACCTCTTGATCAATAAATCTTCTAGCAACACCACCACCACCACCGCCATAGTAAGGTGACTGAGGAGACTGTAGTGGCAATTGAGGGGCATAAAGGAACTGATTATGTATGGCGATATGAGTTGTGATCTGATGAAGTGGAGCAGCACGAGTAGCATAAACACGTCCAGAAGAGGTTCTAGGAAGGAAAGCAGGAGCTTGAGCGTTAAGTTTGCTTGTATTAGAAGAAGAAGAGTCGAGATTGAAGGTGAGAGATGCAGAAGATGAAGTGTGAGAATCTACAGAAACTGAAGATTCTTCTTCCATAGCCATCTAGGGTTGAAGCTGAAGAACAAGAAGAAGAAGAAACAGTGGAGAGGATATTTCGATGATCTGTTCGTTTACTAATTTATACTCACCCTTTTTAGAGACCAATCATTGACTTCCTCACACCTTTTTATAAATCTTTATTATTCAGGAAAATGGTCAAAAATATTCTAAATTATTGAAAAAAGTTTTAAGATATTTTTTATTCATTTTTTGGTCTAAAAATATCGTTTTACTCATTTTTAGTCTAAGAGTATTTTTCTATTTACCTTTTTGGCTCACTTACCCTCCTTCAAAACTAACAACCTTCTCACCTTTTTTTTACTTTGTTTTTTTTACATACTTATTATTCCCTCCGTTTCAAAAAAAATGACCTACTTTCCTTATTAGTGTGTTTCAAAAAGAATGACCTCTTTCTTTTTTTGGTAACAACTTTTCACGTGGCATGTTTAAGGCCACAAGATCAAAGGGCAATTTTGTATCTTTGACCTAACTTTAATTTAGGATCACAAGATTTAAAAGTCTTCTTTATACTCTTAAACTTCGTGTCAAGTCAAACTAGGTCATTCTTTGTGAAATGGAAGGAGTATGTGTGATTTTCTTATTAAATGAGGTAAAAATTCATCTTTATTAATTTTTCTTATAATTTATCCAAATCAAATAAAATATTTTCAAGTCCAATAAAATATATTTTTTTTAAATCTAGTAATTTCTATTTTCTATAAAAAAAAATTAAGAAAAATGTTTTAGATAATTAATGTATTTTAAAAAAAATATTAATAATGCCACAATTATAGGGACATATTATGTTATCAAAAATCCTAAAGAAAGTCTGTCTGTTTTTTCAAAAAAAGTGGGCACTTAATATTTTTACCTATAATCTTTGTAACAACTCATTGAAAAGAAGAAAAAGAATATAGATATTGTAGGTCGTAGTCCGTAGGAGAAATAAAATAGGAAAAGAGAGAAATAAATAAAATATACTATGGATAAGATAATATTATTATGATTATAACTTTATAAATTATTTATATCATAATTAAAATTTTAATTTAATTAATTAAAATTTAGCTGTTAATTTTTCCTTATGTCACGTGTCTTCAATTGAAGCAAAAATTTGTGGAAAATAGAGAGAGAAATGCAGAGGAGTCGGATCCAAAAAAAAAATTACAATAAATATAAAAAAAAACTATTAGAATTTCTAAAAAAATAATTGAGGTCTTGAGGAAGTATATTCTTTTTGGCTTGGATAAATATGGAGAAACAATCTAGCTAGCTGAGATGGGGATTTTATTTCATCCAATAAGAGAATGACATAAAATAATTATTTTTAAAAATAAATAAATTAATAGAGGATTGTTAGTTTCAAGGATATAAGTGAGCAAAATGGTGAATGGAAGGATAATTTTAGAACAAAAAAATGAGTAAAAGGATATTTAAAATCAAAAGACGGATAATAGTATGTTTAGACCTTTTTCTATAGTTTAGGGGTATTTTTTTTATCCTTCTTCACGAGCTAGTAATGAGGTTGGTGTATATTTTACTTTTCTCCGATTTTATTTATGAAATTTTACTAAATATATTATTATATTGTTGTTGGTGTTGTTACTATATGAGTTGGGGAACAAGTTGGATCCAACTGGTATTTTTATAAGAGAAAACTACATAAATTGGATCTAATTCAATAAATTTATCCTTATTGGACTCACAATCCAAATATTTAACTGTCTCCTTGTTCTATTCACTAACCATTGCTTCTTCATTCTTGATACCATCACAGTTATATACTTTGATGATATCAAACACGCATTAATAGTTAAAAACATAGGGTATGTATTATGGGGACATTTGGTAGTTGATTATTAGAGTTATTCATGTATTGATAATACGTAAATTAATTATGAGTTAATTCGTGTATTGTTTTATGCAGAGATTAGTTATATATGCAAGATTTAGTTATTCATGTATTACTTATTCTACCTACATTCTTTCATAAAGTAATACATACATAAATTCTCTCATAACTTATATATGGATTAGTTTTATGAGTTTCTAAATTGCAAATCAAATATCGTATTAACTTTATGCGTCACTAACTTACCTCTTAACCAGTTATCAAACGTGATATTATTTATATAGGTTTTAATACATGCATAACTCTTCTTCAAATTAGCTATCAAAAGACCCATAAAGTGTTAACCAAAGATAACATAAATAAGATTTGAAAGATTGATGGTATGTTAAAGACAATAAACTTCCATACAAGTCTAAAGTGTAATTTTATTTTCATTTTTCACATCTCTTTTATCATGAAATTGATCTCCACAATTCTTAAGCTCATTTTCTCTCTTCCAAACATCAAGGTAATTAAGTTATATCCAAGTTTAAGCATGAATATTCCTCCATTGAACATGTGATGCTAACATTGATTACTTTTCAATTATAGCAAATCAAATGTAGCTTTTAGAGAAATTCTACGATTTACAACAATCAAATAAGGCTTCTCTCCCCTCTCCATTTATGAGCTCGTATGAGCGTTCTAAGCATGTTTCCAGTAAAAACTCACGAGACGTGGTTGATAGTTGTCAATTCAAATTTTATGTACTTTTTTCAGTTATTGTGGCACCTATATGGCTATATTGTGTTGAAATTTCATGATCACCTTATACGTTCATAATCTCTCTATTATGAGGTGTCTAGGTTTTTTCTATTTGAAATGCTTGTGTTTCTCTATTATGAGATGTCTAAGTTTCTCTAATTAAGATATCCATGTTTCTATTATGTGACATCTCTAGTTTTTTTTTTATTTTTTATTTTGAGATGATTATGTATTCCAAAAGCAAAGACAAATATTTCAAAAATGTTAATGTTCAACTAATATGTTGCATACTCCTTGTGACTTACTTGAATTATTTCATACTATATTTGAATATGGTTTCTAGATAAGAAATTTGAGTATAAAGATATAAACTAAGTCAAATGTGTACAAATTCACCTTTATAATTAGAATGGTTGCTTGCTTGGATATTTAATAAAAGTGACCTCCTTTCATATTCTAGATCATGCAATAGAGCTATGTTCTAAGAAACTTATTATAATTTATACTTTGCACTAATTGATACAAAATATGTCTTTTAAAAGTAAGACTAGATCAATGCAAAAGGACTAGTACTATCCTAAATATAGATGATCACGTTCAAGATACATCTTTAGATGATGTAATGTGGTTATGTGCAAGATTTTTTGGTAACTTAATAAAGTAGTACTATTGAGTATTAACTAAATACATATATTAATTTGATCATAAATTCATGTTTTTAGGAGAAGTATTGAGCATCAATTTGAGTAAGAGTTTAGATAACTCAAACCCCAAAAACTGTGTAGATGGCGCAGATAGGAGCCTTTCGCTAGTTCGAGCGACTCCTAACCCAACCTTGTTGAGGGCTTTTTAGACGGTAAGTTCAATTTTGTTGTCCTATGCTCTAACAAAGTATATGATGGTTGTGGAAACATGGGCTAGACGTTGTATCATCAAGAGACTCGTAGTGATGATTGTCGGTTAGAGGAACTCCCCAAGAAAAGTAAAATATACTATTTTTTTATGACAAGGAAAACCCGTTGATGCTACCTTTTGGGTGTGCACAATGTAAAACCTCCGCTCCTATGCAATAACTAGCAAATCACATAGGAGAGGTAACCGCACCAAACAAGTCTGGTGCGTTTAGTCTTTGATATATTGTGTTCTCTCAGTTGTAAAGGTTTATCTGTTTTCATTACATTTACATGCTCTACTTTCAGATGAACTTTTTAGCTTATGTACTTAGTTAATTTGATGTTTCGTTCTGTCAATTTTACACACCTTAAGTAAGATCTTTTTCTGTCAGTTTATATAGATTTAGTTACCCATGATAGCAGATGCTTCAGTAAGAACTCTTTCTATCAACATTATCAACAGTTGGTGAGACCTCCTTACTTCCATGGCTTCAATTTAGTTAGTTTGAATCATTTGATTATTAGTCATTGTTAGTGGAATACTCAAGTAGTCGTGGGTCTTTTCTCGGCACCTATCTCAATCTAGCAAAGGCTTCATGGACAAAGTTAGTGAGTCAATCCAATCTTTAGTATTAAAAAGTTTTGAACATTTTATTTATTTATTATTATTCGGATTTATTTCAGACTTTTGAATGTTATATCTTTAAATGATTATAAATGTTCATATTATAAGGCTCTCATAGGTATGTCTAGTCTTCTGCTCAGTAGTTAATCAGACCAAGGATTCACTTGAAACCAACAATAATATCTGAGTGGCAGTCACGTCTAGGGTGTAATCTCGGTGACATTCAATCTCAATTCTTAATTTATCATATATTGGGTCCCATATTCTATTGTCGATGCTCCAAATGCATAGCTTGGGGCATGCATCGGGGGCTTAGTTTTCCATATCAATCATTGAATCTTGGCACATTACATCTTCTTACATTTAATGTTTTTGGTGATATCTGGCCAAATTTTTCAATCACTAGTTTGTCCTCTTTGCTAGAAGATTGGTTGCAATCTTGTAGACATTATAATGAAAGTCATGAGCAAAATCAACTCTACTTATTTAAAAGAATTGATATATTGTGATTATATCACTTTATGTTGATAATCTTCTTGTAGCATACAACAATCGTGAAATGATAAACAAATTCTAGACAGAGATGAAGAAAGTATTAGAAATAACAAACTTGAGAGAAATATCTTACTTTTTGGAATGAAGACCGTCAAACTCAAAATTAAGTGTTCATTTGCCAAAAAGAAGTATGTGAGAGAGATAATTCAAAATTTTAAAATGGAATATTGCAAACATATGAACACTCTGATAAATCAAAAACAAAATCTCATTAAAGATGATCGACAAGGTTGATGAGACAAGTTATAAAAGTATGGTTGAATGTCTAATATATGTCACTTCCATGAGACACGACATTCTGCAAGTAGTAAGTGTCTTGATCAGAATTGTATATTGTACAAGTGAAATGCACATGAAAGCAGACAAAAGAGTGATAAAGAATATCAAGGGAAATTTAATTTGTGGTGATAAGTGATACGCTCAAATTTACTTCATAAATAAGAAGTAGAGCGGTCGTATAGAGTAAAGAACCCAACTAATGAGGTTGGGATCGATCCCACAAGGAAAATAGTTCAGACTTAACTTTATTCTATTATTACTGTTATTTAGCCAACTATTTTCCGAGAAAACAAAAGACAAAAAGGGGGGTTTTATTTCTAAATTAATGAAAATGATTAACTAAATAAAAATGAACAACTAACAGATTCAGCTTTCGGAGTTTAATCAAATTATAAAAGTAACTAGGGCTTAAGTGTTCCCCACAGGTTCCTAACTTGGTAAATCTAACTATAACAATTCTATCCTAATATCTTGCATGTAAAGTGATAAGTTATGTATCTCTAAATCCTTGGTCCGGCATCTAGAGAATTTCACTCCGCACCTTGGTCCGGCTACGTGTGTTGCTATACTAACCCTTATCTTTACCTCATATTAAACATTGTATTCGGTATTTGACTACGTTATTAACTCGTACCAACCAATACTAGCCTATTAGATAGTCTACACTAAATCTATGTTGATAATTCTTTTCCTATTATCTTCCGGCAAGTAGCATTTAAGGCTAGTTCTAACGTTGGCCATCCGTTAAAAAGACTTCTACACGAAAGAATTATCAATACATGCAAGACACCACTCTAGAATTGTTATTTAAGTTAGATTTTTACCTTGTTATTCACCCATGGTTCCCACAACCCTAGCTATGAGGTTTAGTTACCCATGTTCATAATTACACAATTCATATTGTTAATGGAAGAATTCATGCACTTACTTTTATGAGACCGAATAAATTTCCAGAATTTAACTTGATTAATCAACAAAATCACCAACAATCAATTCCCGAAAAAGTATCTTAATTCCCAAAATCGAGAGTTCAATACTATAATAAGAGAACTAAAAATTATCCAGAAAGTCTAACCCCAAAAACGAGATTTTTCAAACTATTTATAATAAAAACAAAATCTAATTAAAGAAGGATTCTATGTACTAAAAATCTGTCCAAACGCGTCTGGGTAAACGGACCACGTGACGGACCGTCATGGACACGACGGACCGTCATGGCCTCCGTCGTCCCATACTTCACACATTCTTTTGTTGCTTTCTTCATTCCCCTCGACGGATAGGTATGACGGACCGTTTCAAGCACGACGGTCCATCGAGGGTCTCCGTTTCAAAATACTTGAACTTCTTGGAATTTGGGTACTGGACTACTTCTCTGATCATCACGACGAACAAGCAGGACGGACCGTCGTGGCTATGACGGTCCGTCATGGACTTCCGTAATCCCACACTTGGTCAGACTTCCCCATCTTCCTTCAGCAACTTCTCTCCTCACTACGATGCCACCTACGGACCGTCACAGCCACGACGGACCGTCATAAGTTCCGTAGGTGGTCACTTCTGCATTTCTTTCTCAAAAACTTCCGCGTTCATCCTTTGATAAATTTTCTGCAAATAAAGAGAAACTTACATAAAAATCAACACAAAAAGGCTTTCGACACACACTAAACTTAAGGAAAAAGCATTAGAAATACCGTGAAACCACGGTACATCAACACCCTCAACTTAAATTCGTTGTTTGTCCTCAAGCGACGCACTATGACTCACTACAAAATCTTTGTACAAGAGTATCCATATTTTAACTTTCGCAATCATTTGGCTATCAATCCCGATTATTCTCATTATGTTCATGCATGGTATCACTATTAGGCATTGACTTGTGTAGAATCAGACCATGACACAGACTCACTACGCAATGACACCTATCCTCTTCAATTTCTCACCGAGATGCTAATATTTCTGGTGTTTCAACTACTGTCCTCACTTCAAATAACATCCTCATTTTTCACACAATGATTTTAGTTTGAGTATAAGGATCACTTTTCGACACTCACTCTCAGAACAAATTCACAACTCATTTATATATATTGCCATAGGCTTGCCCTTATTTTCACTACTTCAAGTTCGTCATACAACTCTTAGGATCACAATAGGACTTTTTTAGATTGTAACATAGGCTCAGGGTCAGGTAGGATATATAGGTATACTTTAGTGACTTGTTGCCCTCCTTGACATATCGGCTAAGCGTACCACCTTTTTATCATTTTATTTCGCCCTATTACTCAATTTTCTTTTCACTTTGCTGTTTTCCCTTTCTTATCCTTATATGTAAGTGACTTTTCTATTTTATTGTGTTTATTTTGATTTTTATTCATATATATATATATATATTTTTTTTTAGTCACTTCTATTTTATTCTTTCTTTCTCTTCATTCTTTCAACCCCACTTTCTGGGGTTTTCCTTATAACAGCCACCCTCAACTCATGATTTTGCCATGAGTCAAGGTTTACAATACCCATGGTTGGGTCAGGGCCAAAACAAGGTTGCTTTCTGCATTAGCCACCCTCAACTTATGCTTTTGGCATAAACTGAGGTGCACATGTCCAAGGAGGGACCAGGGCCAACACATTGTTCCCAGAGAAGATCATTTGGGGTGAAAAAGAAAGATCTATTTTAAGCTCAATTCATTTGGATCAAAAAGGGATTAACTTCATTTGGTTTTCTGTTATTTTTAGGCTTAAGATTGACTATTTAGAACAAGGGCCTATGATCCTTTCCTAATTGATTGATTTGACTCACTTTTAGCAGGACTAACCAGGCAAGTTCTAGCTCAGTATTGATGGTGGACATTCGAATTCACCTCACACTCACTTGACATTCCTTGCATTCCCAGATTATTAGACACCTAGTTCAAGTTTTAGATTCAGGATCATGCAGTAGTGTATCTTTATTTCATGTTTCAAACCACACAATTATCACTTACTATGCCTAGTCATGCATCATTTTGATTATCGAGATATCATATTTATTTTAGCCATCATGCTTCAGATTTATACTGTGTACATAAGATATGACATGCCGGTTCAACAATAAAAGTAATCAGTCTTTTGAGGAAAAAGAACACATGCAAGAAAACCCCAAAAGAGGATCGTGAACTTGGGCTACTCAGAATTCACCCAAGTACTCACTTTCCATTTACCCCACCCCCAACAAAAGATATGCAATTGTCCCCAAGGCATAGAAAAGCGAAACTACGCGAAAGGTAAGTGAAGCAAACCTGAGGCGCTAAGCGCCGACGATCAGCAAGATGGTGGGTCCGGTTCACCGGAACCCACTCCCTGCGTAGTCTGGACACCCTCAGTAATGTCCTCAGCATCAACAACACCATCAGTAGTGCCTCCCACAGAATCTACAATCTTGGAGCTAGACGCCCCGGCAGCTAACTCTACAACCCTCAACTTACAGGCCTTCTCGTCAGCAATTGAGGCTCTCCTCGCAGCCTCCATCTCACGGCGCTCCTTCTTCCTCGCCCTAGCCTCTTCCTCCTCTCGACCCCTGCGTCTCTTGGCATGCTCTCGTGGGGGAGGTGGTGGAACATCAGAAGTGGCAAAAAGAGCAGCCATCACTGTGTCATCAGCAGGCTCTGCAGAAGGGGCCTCAGAATCAGGCACCCTCGCCTCTAAGATCGTATCAAGATCAGCCCGCATACTCTCAACCGCAACCTGAAGGGTCGACATGTCCACCGGAGGTGCTGGTCGGGCTAACATTCGCAACTCAAAAGCGTCTAAGCGCTGATGTACCTCTGTGATCTTCCTCTTTGTGTGCTGTGCCATCTTGCGCTCCATGCGCTCCTCTGCCTCATAGTCCTCTGCATCCAAGGCTGGATGTGATGCAGAAGTGTAGCCATCTGTGCCTCAAGTTCTGGACCCTAGCAAGTGGGACCAGAGTGGCGGAAGGAGCCGAGCGAGAGGAGCTCGGGGCAGTGCTACTACCCAGGATAGACTTGACCGGGGTAGTGTTAGTGTGTGCAGAAGCAGCCTGGGAAGCCGCATGAGCATGCTCTATGGTATCGGCCAGGTTCTCACCGAGTGGGACCACCTCCGGAAGGGGCCCTCTGCGTGGAGCCAACTCATTGGCCTCATCCCTGATGAGGCCGATGTCAACATTTCCTTGCGGGGTCCTGAGCTGGTCAATGTGCCAAATGGGCACACCTACGGATCTGCATAAAGAGAAAACCATGCAAGGAAAAGGGTAAGTCGTGGTGACCTTGAAGGCCCTCTCGTGCATGACCGCCTGGAGAAGCCAAGCAAAGTCGACCTCGAACCCTGCCATCATTGCGGCCATCAGAACTGCACGATCCCATGTGACTATATTATCCGCAGCAGTGGGGGAGAGGCAGTGGCGGACTATCAACCAAAGAAACTTGGCCGTAAAGGTCAAGTTGGACTTCCTGATGGCTCCCTTCGGCTCCATCACCCAATCCGCAGCCTCTCCATCAATAGACAAGTGCTGGGCCATCTACCTCTTGGTGGTCTCTCTCAGCGATGGCTCGCGTAAGAACCGACCCTCTTTAACAATTTGCCACCGGTAGTCGAACTAGGCGGTGAGAGGTGTCCTGGTGGTGTCAACATCCTCGCCGTACAGATATCGGCGGATGGCTGGTAGGGAGATGTCGACCTGTATGCCGCGTACTCGGACATGCTCAAGTGGGTCCTGTTTGGCGGAGGCAGACCGCCTATCTATCTGTGATCGGAGAGTGGCCACATAAGAGGCATAGAACTCTCGGACTAACTCCTCACTGTAGCGGCCCAAAGAACGAGCCGTCCACTCCAGCCGGTGTCTAGTGAAAAGAGTGTGAATATCCGGCATGGTGGGGAGACTTCCCGTAAGGACCCGCCTCTCCAGTGTAAGGGTCCGTGTTATGACACCTTTGTCATTGAGAACTTTGGCGTCTAAGTATACTTTGTATTGCCCGTCGACACACCACCGGTTGGGCTGATCGGCAACCGGGGCAGGGACTCCAGTTGGTGAGCCAGGGGTGGAGTCAGTGCTGTCAGCCTCATCATCCGAGGCAGACTGTGTAGCTGTGGCGGGGGCAGAGGCTTCTGCGGACCCGGAGGCTTCCTCTGACCACGAAACTCCTAAGGAGCTCCTTCGTCTTGGGCAGCTGACCCAGAAGGTGTGCCGGTCAGTGTGCGCTCCTCATCAGACTGGGAGACAGTGACTATGCCGGATGCCACTTTCGTGGGTGTGACTCTCGATGCACGTGGAGCTCGTACTGTAGTAGCAGTGCCTGGGGGCACGTACTAGGGATCATGCTCATCATCAGAGCCTATCACTAGTCGGGCAGACGGGGCGACAGATTTGGAACGCCCACGTGCGTAAACGCGATCTTGTTTAGGTGCCATGAGAGGTAGTACCTGTAACGAATCATCATTAGTACTAGAAGGAGCAAACAAGACAAGAAAAAATGAGACAAAAATACACATAACTTCAAACCAGTGATAACAGCTCTGAAGTAGCAGTAAGGCACGACGGACCTGGTGACGGCCCGTCGTGTGTATGACGGACCGTCCTGGGGTCCGTCATGTAATACTTAGCAATATAGAGTATCAGAAGAAAGGTCTCTGACGTCACGACGGTTGTGCAGGACGGCCGTCAGGGTATGACGGTCCGTCACATGTGTCGTCAGTGGACACTTAGAAAACTGTTGAGACCCTTAGGACAGGGGTCTCTGACCGTCACGACGGTTGTGCAGGACGGACCGTCGAGGGTATGACGGTCCGTCACATGTGTCCGTCAGTGGACACTTATACAAAGTGTTGAGACCCTTAGGACAGGGGTCTCTGACCGTCACGACGGTTGTACAGGACGGACCGTCGTGTGTATGACGGTCCGTCACATGTGTCCGTCAGTGGACACTTAGAGAAAGTGTTGAGACCCTTAGGACAGGGGTCTCTGACCGTCACGACGGTTGTGCAGGACGGACCGTTGAGGTATGATGGTCCGTCACATGTGTCCGTCAGTGGACACTTAGAGAAAGTGTTGAGACCCTTAGGACAGGGGTCTCTGACCGTCACGACGGTTGTACAGGACGGACCGTCGTGTGTATGACGGTCCGTCACATGTGTCCGTCAGTGGACACTTAGAGAAAGTGTTGAGACCCTTAGGACAGGGTCTCTGACCGTCACGACGGTTGTGCAGGACGGACCGTCGAGGGTATGACGGTCCGTCACATGTGTCCGTCAGTGGACACTTAGAGAAAGTGTTGAGACCCTTAGGACAGGGGTCTCTGACCGTCACGACAGTTGTGCAGGACGGACCGTCGTGGGTATGACGGTCCGTCACACATATTCGTTGGTGGACACTTAGAGAAAACAAGTTGTGGGGTGTTGGACGGACCCTATGACGGTCCGTCGTGGGTACGACGGTCCGTCATCGGTTTTCGTGCTGTCATTCAGAGACAGAACTGGGATG